>CAJQUW010014055.1:0-100780 GCA_907163375.1 Prostheceraeus crozeri | reverse complement strand
GTCATTAGGACAGGTGGTGTATCTATGTGATTTTCTACTGAAAGGGTAAAGAATAGCGGTTTAACTGAGTCAAGATTTCACAATTTTTAGGAACAAGAGCCATTTCCTTTGAAAGGGCGTAAATAGTAGGCTGAATGTGCAATATTTAAGCCGCTCGTAAATCAGTCATCCTAAATCACGACAGATGTAAAATACGAAGCACGAAAGAGGCCTGTTCGTATTGAAATATATGTTTGTGAAACATTTCCAAGAAGCATATTAGCCCAATTTCACCAGGCTCGCCGCGGACATTTTACTGATACTCCTCCAAGCCCATAATAGCTGCGACACTTGTGTTGTGCAAATTTTTGTTTCTACGCATTTCTGATAACCAATGCAGTCCATGGAAGCATGAACATCTGACCTTTGTTAAAAAGTACATTTGAAAATCGAACATCTTTGCCAATTTCTAGTAAAAAATTAAGCATTTCAATCAATTCAAATTACTTATTTATTCAATTTTCCGCGATGTAATCAAAAATATAGCTCTCCCTCAATTTAGACGATTTTTTTATTTTATAAGATAAAGTTCCCCGACGCGTTTCATCACGGTGGACAGTATCAAGGGAGAAGTAAATGAACAGGCAGTTGGATTAAATAAAAAATGATTGGGCAGTGACAACTCGTTAGATCAGTTAATGCTTGCGGTTGATTTGTGGCTTGTTCAACGCTATGAAGCGTGCTTCGGCCATTTTAGTTTGCATCGAATTCTTTTGTTATTTAGGACAGAAAGCCGTAAATTATCGATGTTCATCATTCTATCGGCATGGTCAATCAAACTATGTTCAGATAGTTCACTTTTACGATCTTGACAGTTCAAACAACGTTTGTGTTAATCATGCCGTAACTTTAAAGGTCGGCAAGTTTGGCCAATATAATTTTTATGACAAATTTTACATTCAAAATTATACACAATGTATTTATCGCTACACATACGAGTATATTTAAGACCAATTTCCTTGCACAGTTTGCAATTACATTTGTTTTTGTTTTCAATAGTATTCATGCTATTAACTAAAGTTTGACCGGGTTTACAGGCAACACGAACAGGAAGTTCATACTTACTGACCAATTTATTAATTTTTCTTAAGTAGCTGTCACTAATGAAATCAACACAAAGGTTAATTTGATTTTCATTACTTTTATTATTGGATTTTGATTTTGGTCTAATTGAGTTAGGCTTAAATCCATTTTCATACAGACGTTTTTCCATTAACTGACTCTAAGGAAACATCCGAACCACGATCATGCACATATTAAATACTACTGAGTACAAAATTTTTTTATGTGATTTGGCAACCACCTATCTTTGCGCATCGTAATTCCAGAATGAAAGGATTTACTGAACCATTTATATCGCAACCTTTGACTTACGGAAATACTTATATCCAAAAAATTCAAGTAATCGTTTTCAAGAATTTCAATCGTGAAATTGATGTTATTTTTTGCTGAATTAAAGAGATGTAATATATCCTGAAAAAACTTATCACTTTTTGGAAATGGTCCCAAGATTATATCATCGATATACCGCTTGTAAATTAAGGGTACAGTACCTAAATTTTTATTTAAGTTACCAAGAGCTATGGTTTCAATTGCATTCATGTAAATGATCGCAAAAGGCGGAGCAAAATGAGCCCCCATAGGGCATCCTTTAATCTGTAAATATGTCTTAGTATGGTAGGTTATTTCATAATTATAGGATATGAATTTCAAAAAGTCAACTAGCACTTCAACTCTAAAGCCATAATTATCAATTTTATTCCAATGTATTTTAGCAAACGTCTCTATTTCTGCGATAGCCCTTGATAGCCCTTGTATAAAACAAGTTGGATATCAAAAGGAATGAATATGTGCTATAATAAGCATCCTATCTAAGCGGAAATTATGCTGATTATCAAGGGAATTTCATGATCCGTATTACAATGGAGATCATCATGAAAAAGTAACGATCTTATTCGTGCTTTCTTGGCTGAAATTTCAAGTTTTTGATTCAAACTTCTCCGGCATGATTTTGTGATTCACTAAATTAATGCTTCATTTCTTGAATCTGAGTAGTGATGTGGACTCATTTACATCTTTCAAAGCTAATTGGAATTAATCATTGTCTTTGATTATGTGATTTTGCATTGCCAGTGGCAGGTTGCCTGTGATATGATCACGCTTAAGAAAATGCTCTTTAGGTTCAGCATGAAAGTAAGTAGCCTATCGAATTGCTAAATTAGCAAACATTAAATCTCCAAGGCTGTCATGACACTGAGAATCTGTAAAATACCATCATCTTCTGCATTACAATCATGATCAGTCAATTCCGCCGCAATTTCTTCAAATCTGCAAAAATTTGCATATCTCACATTTGATAACAATTACCAACTATATCCCCCTCGAGTTCATGTAATAAAATCGAAAGTGTATGCACATTGGGGATTTAATAAATGCGAAGTTACCACTCTACCTAATATACTTACTCTGTGGTTTCAATTTATCCTAGAATTTAACGGCATTTACTATCATAATGATCGTCTCCTTACCAGTCGATATAGAAGCGATCAGGTCTGCTATTTTTTCAAATATTTCATTAAGAGCTAAAAGAAAGCATTTCTATACAGCTAAACATGGCAATGAGGTACTGAAAAACTGAGACTAAAAGTAAAACTTATTTGTGAACGAAGTCGCTTCAATTTTTATTAACATTGATTTAGAGACTGAAAAGTATTGATCCGAAGGTTGTTCTGTATTTCTGCTAAATTAAGTGACTCAGTAGGCTAAGTATCGACTTTTACAGAATTTGTCGATTTATGGTCCAGCAAATTTCCCACTACATATGTAAAACTTCTAGACAGAAAGTCTCGAAAATGTTTCAGTTATTTGTTTTGAATCCTTCACTTTTCTTGTCCGCATGCTTCACAGATTCCTTGAATAACTCAAATTTTCTGTGTAAACAGTTTGGGAGATCAGCAGGGGGGGAGCAAAATTCGCAACACATCAGTGGGGCGAGGGTTAAGGCAACTGTTAGTAAATGCTCATTCATATGTACTTCCAATAAGTTTCATAAGCTTACTACTTTCATGTACAGAGGTGCCAAATCGCTAATATATATCCACACGAACAATTTGTAAAAATTTGGCTTCTTAAAAATTGATCAAAATTTTCTTTTGGACCACAGGAACTTAATTTATGCAGAAATCTGAATCCTCTGATATAAAAAATTTGCTACCACATACTTACTCATGATATTTCTTTACTCGTATTTAAGCGGAACAATTTTGACAATGGATATCTGAAATGAAGATGATTTGCAACAATTAATCGTTTTCAAGAAAGTATATCTTCTCGCACTGGTTTTTAGATTTCGAAACATGCAGGCTCATTTGGAGATGATGAACAATGTGCGCTGTGGTGTCTAGAGATCTGCACAGCACCGCAGATGCTGATGGAGCGCACTTGTCGTGTATTGAGCAGTGGCGGCGCCAAGGGGTTACATACGGTTTCTGATGGTAACCGCTAGAAATCGAATTGTAACCGTACTTGTAACCGTTCTCTGAATTTGAGCTCATTGACTTGACGACTACATCATCATTAAAAAAAACTTGTGAGTCTTATAGAATCTGAGTCATGTCAGTCTTATTCTATCAATAAAATGTTTGTGAGACGCAGTATCGACATGTGCACGCAGGGCGCAAGCAGAGGGATCTGATATGAATAGCAACTGACATATAACGCTGTGGTTTGTGTGCACGAATGAAGGATCGCATTTCGTTACAATCAGTGACGATGACGAATGTTCTTCAGTTGATGCTAAGAGCAGCTTTCGTCTCTCCTTGAAATTTATTGACCAGATTAAAATAGTGAATTAAAGGATATGTACAACCACTACGCGTTTCAAGCGTTCGCTCTTCCTCAGGGGGGAATTCGCTAAAACCATTTATTTACTTTATTGTTCGATTGAGGGTGCCCTTTCATTGGCCTTGCGAGTTATGAAGACAGGAATACAGAGACACGAACTGATTGTTTCATTCTGTGACTCAGACAGACACTTGCAGAATCAACAACGAGTGTTGCCAGATATCAGATATGGATAAATGGCTATTTTCTGCCAAAAGACGGAGGGATTCTTCACCTGATTCTACGGAAACAGCTGATAGACGTAAACGTGTAGCTCTTCGAAAATCTACTTCACCGACTGACCAGTGTGCCCCTTCCTCCGATATTGATCCAACGTCGCATATATCAAATGAAAGTGCGTGTTCTGTGTCTACTTCTCACCAGAAAGCTACTTTGTCTTCGAACGTCCCCATCGATGGTAAATTTGACTCTCTATTGACTGAAGAATTCATGTCTATTGAATCGTGTCCAACTGATGCTGAAGACGATCTTCTTTGTACACCATTATATCATTTATCAGATGAACATTTCACCCTATCAGCAGAAGCCAAAAGCGCCACGAAACTCATGCCGTCCGCGCCACCTGGACCGAAGGATATACCCCAATCACCAGATGATGGTCCCTATAGAAAGCCACTAGCTAGTGGTCCAATGAAATTGATTCCCAACAAATATAATCGACGATTTGTCAAAGATTGGTTGGATAATGAAAAGTATTCGTGATTAGAATATTCCGAGAGGGAAAAGCTTATTGCTTCGTATGCCGGCATTTCAAAACAAGTGGAAAAGGCGCTATTGTTGATGAAGGATTCGACGCATGGACTAAGTGCAGCGTAAAAACAGATGATCCTGCGGTCAATCGTCTATTTGCTCACAAAATCTCTGATGACCACATTCTCAGTGTTGAGAAGTACGCCAACTATTCGAAATCAAAGAAATCAGGAGCTACCTTCGTTGATTCCGTCGACGACAGTCATCGAGAGGCTGTGCAGCGTAACCGTGAGTACATGAAAATTATTTCTGATGTCTTAAGACTGACGGCTGTTTAAAATATAGCACAGCGTGGCCACCGCGAAGCCAATGACACAAGTAACCACGGATTTTTTCTTGAAATTCTATATTTTTTAAAGCCATATTGACAAGTTATTTACGACCGGCTAACCACAGGACCCCGGAATGCTAAGTATACACATTATACCATACAGAACGCTATCATTGAAATTGTGGCAGAAATTATTCTTGAAGAAATAAAATCTGAAATACAAGAATCCAAATATTGCGCAGTTTTAGTGGATGAGACAAAGGATCTGTCTAAAGAAGAACAACTATCGATAGTTATCAGGTATGTTTACGAATGTGAAATTCATGAAGAATTTGTAGGATTCACGATGGCTGAACAATGGATGCAGAGAGCCTGACGAAGTATATTCTGCAAGAACTGTTCAATTTGGGGATTGATTTACATACATTAGTTGGTCAAGGCTACGATGGTGCTCGCGTTATGAGCGGACATCTTAGTGGAGTTCAGCAGCGAATTCGTGAGGTGGCTAGCAAAGCTTTGTATTTTCATTGTGCTAATCACAAATTGAATCTTGTTATTGTTGACTCAGTCAAGGGTGTGATGCCAGTTGCCGATTTTTTGTCACACTTCAATCCGCTTACAACTTCCTTAGCGGATCCAATGTTCACAGTAGGTGGGTTGATTTCCAAAAAAAGATGGGTCTCAAACCTATCGAATTCAAACGTCTATCAGATACTCGCTGGTCTGCCCAAGTGAGAGCCGTCGCTGCTGTTAAGTTAAGATTCGCTGAATTTGTCGATTTTTTGCGTTCGATCATTTTGAATGACGAAAACAGGGAGCGAGCTGGTTCTGCGAAAAGCATCCTTTCCGAAATTAATCAAGCATTTCTCTACATCATGTTGGTAATGTACGACTTACTCTCTGAAACAAAAAAGGCCTCTGACGTTCTACAGGATCCCAAAATCGATTTCATGAAGGCGTCAAATTACATTGAAGCTATTGTGGAAGAGATTGCATCTTATCGCAATGATGCTAAAGCTAGCGATTACTATCAAAAGTCATTTGAAATGGTTGAAGGAAACGATGTTCCTCGCTGCCGTGAATCCAGAAGACAGTCAAGCCTCACAGACAGATTTCACGACTTCGTGGTGTATTCAACCGTTGGCTCAAGGGAAAATCCTACCACATTGGACGACATGAAAAGACTGATATTATTCCCTATTCTCGACAAATTGAGTTGTGAATTCAATGAACGATTTAATAGCTCAAATATGGACATCATGAGATCGCTGTCAGCACTGGATCCTCGTTCGAATAACTTTTGAATGTTGATGAAATTCGCCCATTTGCTGAGCACTACGAAATTGACATGGAGGGGCTTTCCATTGAAATGAGACACGCTAAGCGAATGGTCGACAGAAACGAGGTGAGATTGAACAATATCCTAGAACTTCAATAATTAAAATATATATAATATATTATAATATTTATGTTGGGTCTATATGTGCGTACATAACTGTATAGTTCAGGGGAGCACAGAAAGTTTTCATGTCCAAGCCTTCTACACATCTATGAGTATAATTTCATGAAAATAAGTAGCATGCGTTAAAAAATTCAGATCATTTATGTAACCAGCAATATAAGTGATGTAACCCATTTGTAACCGTTCTACTGGTTCGCTGGCGCCGCCACTGGTATTGAGGTCAGTATTTCAAGTAGACAGACAGTAAAATGCATCGCATCCATATTTGATGTATTGAGGATCAAACCTGCGCAAGAAAGATCGTCATGAACATCACAATGACGTCATGGCTTTTCTCAAAGTGTGAAATGCGTCAAGTTTGAGTACATTTTGCGCTGTTTAGACTTACACAAGAGGAAACTGGAATGAGTGGTTCATAACTGCACTTTGATCAATCGACGGTTAGATAACGAAATTCTAAACTAATTAGATTAAAGCAATTTGATATCCAGAACTTGATATTTAGCAGACTAAACTTGACATAACTGCAATAACATCTCTAATCGCTGTTTAGATGAATGTATTAGATACAGATAAAGTTGGTTTGTGTGAGCAGAAGTGTATCGAGGAAAGCCAATTTCATCATCAAGCCACGTAGCAGTTCATGATGCAGTAGAACAAGAGATAATGGAGCGATTTCTATAAAAAATGACGTCATGTAAGTTCATGACTTCATGACCAATGATTAGTGAGGTTCATGTAAAATAAAGTCGAATTTAGGCTTTATATCAGAGTGCTGCAATATGCTTTGTTTCAAAGGTCAGTGAACCTTGCACTAAGTGTTGTTATGTAAAGTTCGAAGTTTGTGACGTGCATCTATCCAGTCAACAAAATTTAACTTTCCATCGCTTTATTTTCTGCAACTTACGCACAATTGCTGATATGGATTCAAAAGATTGTGATGAAGAAGTGATTGTCATGGTCGGTGCTGTGGAGGCGGGTCTTCCAACACGGAGTGGATTTGAACCACAGACCTCTGGCATTCTAGGCCAACTGAGCCATCGACGGGCGACGAATCTGCGTAATCCAGTCAGATGGCTTCATCCCCAAAGACAACATAGTATTAACCGTCAAGTCAAACTGCTGATACCTAGGTATCAGTAATTCAGACCAGCATTACACTTTGTATTTTTCCAAATTTATAGGCCTATTTATACATTTTTATTTGACCATTTTCTTCTTAATATGCTGTATAAATCGTAAATGCTGGAGAATACGCAAAGATGATCACCGTTCTAAGATGTGATCTTAAATGCCATGTGACTACAATAAACAGGTTGTTTTTGGCATAACTAATATTGTTGTAGGTACAGTTGCGTGCAAATCATAAACACATAATCGACGTGGGATTCCATTTGCGCAAAAAAACAATTGTCAATGATTCAGCTATGGTGTGAATCTGCACCGGATGCATTTGTGGTCTGTAAGTAGTGCATAAGAACAGTCTAGCACGAATTGGGGACATGGAACAGTTCAAATAGTTTAATCTTCGTGTCCTATTGACATGTATACCGTAAATCGCTGGATACGAAAATTACATATAAACATATACAAAATTCACATACAATTTGAAAATAACATTTGATACAAGATTCTCGCATGTTTACAGTTATCTGGTATGTTTTTCATACGAAATCTCACTTTCTTTCGTATGTGAATGACATGTAGTGATACGAACTGTTCTATCTGTGATTGGCTGTTTTACGATGAAATATGAGTTGTTGGCATGCTTCACATGCGAGCCCTATGCAAAAAATAAGTATATGCAATACCAGGAAAAAAAGCAAAAAAATATATGTAATACAAACTACATGGTACTTTCAAATAAATTCTGTCAGTAATACCATTCACGTGAAGTCCTATGCATAGTTTGGTATTTTGTACACGATACTAGAATTATTGTGCAAGTAATGCCGTATGTTTTCGTTGGTACTAGCATAGTAACATTTCCTTGACTCTTCAATTTCATGAATTAAGTTGATTAGCATCATCTCAATCAAACGATAACTCATGTGCAACCATGTTGACTTATATATATATTTTGATGAAAATTGGCTGACAGTGTGAACTTCCCCGTTATCTTTTTCATGGTGCAAAGATTTTTGGATTTTTTAGATGGTCAAAAATATACATTTCTGTTTCTCATTATTGCTAGCACCTCTGAAAATTAAGTTTTTATCAATATTTTAACATCAGTTATTTGAATGATATTTTAGAACAATCAAAATATCAAAGCGTTGCGAATCACCTATAGTGGGATTCGAACAGTGTCAAGTCAAAATGTATTTCGTGCAAAATTGTCTCCAAAATGGTCTTGATAAAACTGTCCAAGGGAAAGCTACGGTAAAATTGCAATAACAGAAGAAATTTCAGCAACATGAAAACTTAGGTTTCTGTTAAAATTTTTTAACCGACCTTTTTATAAGCCTACATCCACGGACCAGTTTTAGACGTTGCAGAAATCGTTTCTGTTACTTGAATTCCAGTTAATGGCTTTCGTTGGCAGAGTTCCAAAGTTCAAAACTTCGTTTCAGGACCATTTTATGAAAACACCATTTTGACCTGGATCCAATAGAGTTACCGGTACTCAGAACTCAAACTGTGCTGTGAATCTCAACGCACACAACTTGCCCACGGAAATGCCTAACAGCCAGTGTTTGTGTTTACATTTCAACTGTATTTTTGTAAGGAATAGGTCCACATTCCGCCGTCATCATTGATTCACATTGATTCTTAGAAATTGCAACATGAATAAAAATCAAAGCATGTTACAGCACTACGAGCATAAGATGGTATCTACTCTCATACTGAATTGACGGCACTTGAAAGAGATAACAGTGAGCAATCTATTAGCAAGATCAGAGGCAATTTCAATGCCTGATTCATGATCATACTTTTGATTTCGGGGATGGACACTGACTATCACCGAATCCACCCCATGCCTACGACAATGGAGTCATGTTTGGCTAAACGTGACGTTCAGCTGATTGATACTAATTCGAGCGGTATCTAAGCATACATGTACTATAAATTAGCGTAAAATGCTCATCAAATGTGATTCGTCTTCGATATAGCGTATCAGAGGCGATTATAAGAAACTGACGCAATTCTGACTGGAATTGTCGGTATAAAACTTGCGTCACGCCTTGACTAAACTACAGCTGTTGGTAAGTTGATTTGAGAAAGCTTTTCAGTCAAGTAAGCTACTTTCATTGATGTCTATGCAATTAATTGATTAATGACAGTATAACTGATGACTTTTACATGTAGCTAAGAGACAGATGGTGGATCTCAAGATCTATCAGTACACCGGAGAAATCGGTTACTGTTGATAATGAGAAAGATAAATTTGTTAGAATGTGTATGTGATTTTTATCAAAGGTGACAATAACAGGTTGATGTTAGCAGGAATGGAACAAGCATACTGTAGAAATTCTAGAATCCATTACACTCTTACTTGGACATGTCATTAATCGACAACACACCCTGAGAGTTTAATCTGCTGGTAGAATTTATTCATCCACAAAACTAGGAAAACAGGCATTTATCTATGAAGTCGGACATTGCATAGCTATGGAATCGTGAGAAAAATAATTTCACCGATTTCATGGGGACATGTACAATCAACGCGCGTCAAAAAGCTATGTATTCACATCGATTCGACTCGGACATAGATTTCCATGGCTCGGAGAATACATAGCTTTTGAAAGTCGCGCATTCTGAACATTTATCTCCTGAAGTCAGTAGAACTGTACGGATGGACAACATTCCCAAATATAGCAAAATGCGAAGCCGAGTGCTATATCTTCAGATACGTGGGAGTGATTTCATGTTAGGAGATGCTAGAAGTTTGGGTATTGGAAAACTCACTTTTAGGCCAGTAACAGGCATAGACCTACCACTCACTCTGACAGAAACTATTCGTCTTGGAAGATATTTGAATAAACGTGTGGTGAAGGACAAGACTGTATGGTCTACCTGATATGTCCCTCAAAAGAAAATAGAATAGAGTATAATATGTTTATTGCTCAAAAATGGAAATCAAAAATTCACGGATTATAGACTTGTGAAAAGTTGCAAAGTTACAGCAAAATCATGCTGTTATCATAAATTATTCGAAAGGGAGGGAATGTATGGAAAAAAGGATCTTTATGGTCTTGAGTACGGATAGTTGGCAGTCGAAACTGATTGCATTGAGGGAGACGATCCGGAATCAGATCGTGGAGCATGTGAAATTCATTCGTTTCAATTCTGAGGAGTTTCATTTGATGAATGCAGGACATCAGTATTCCAACAAGGATCTGATGGTCGCGTCATACTTCGTGTGGCTCGAGCGGACTTATATATCGTTTAATAATTTTGAGTGCATGACATTATTGATTGGCTCAATGAAGCTGGAAAATGAAATAAAGAATGGTAGAATGAAGGGGAGTGAGGGATGACAAACAAGTCAAGACGTGTTCCCGATAGAAATGTAGAATTACAAATAAAAGTGCATAACTTACATGATCAGTGAAATTGAGGTAGGGTCACAGAATTAGATTGTTTAACTGTATCACTTTGCTAGAAGTGCAAACTGAATAAAAAAAATGGCACATGAAGGAACTTATTAAGTGGGCAAAAAGAATTTCTTAATACCTTGCAGAGATAGGAAAAATAGTCGTGCGTCGCTTACGGATTGCTCTGAATTCCTTTAAAATGCTCCGATCGCCACGACTCCTTCAGATTCGAAGAATTCAGATCATTGCGCAAAAGTTTTCTTGATAATGTTCGCCTTTCTATGATTATTAAAAAAGTTAGCAGGCGCACGAAAAAACGTTCACAAACTTCTCTGTAGAACTTGACATCAACTGTGTCTCTTTGCTGTGTGATCCGGTTGATAACAGTCACTGAAACTTTGCAGAATTCGGCGTGCTTATCGTTAAATTGGCTGCTCATTGTTCGATTGCTATGGCATCGAATTGCTGTGCCATTTCATCAACGTTGCATGTTCCAATGTTTCCTTTCTAGTAAAACAAAAGAAGAGACGATCTGTCTAATTCTGTGGGTAGGGTATTATATTGAAACTTAATCAAGTAAATATAAGATAAAACGAAGACCACAATTTGCTTAATGTATCTAACTATCAACTCTTCAAGAATCAATGTGAAAGCCTATTAACCATTATTTGGCGGTCCCTAAAGATTTAGTTAAGCGTCGTTGGGTTCCCTAAGGGATTCCAAGCCGCTAAATTCCAAAATACGCCTTTTCTGGGAGTGCCTATCTTGTCTTCTATTCTTAACATTAAGAGATGAAGGAAAATACATCAGATCTGTTTACTCACAGTAATTTAACAAAAGCTGAAATCATGATCATGCCGTCATCATTATTTGACATGACAATCACTTTTGTCTTTGTTTTCCGCCTCAACAGTGCAAGACCCAATCTTCTTCCAGAAAATGTATTGGATATGACCATCAATAAAATAATATCAAGTGCATTGCAAACGAAGATATTGAATAGAAAACCGGGCTGCAATCCATTTTTTAACTGTAACTCAGGCATTTATTTGGGCTTCCTGCGATGCAGAAAAAATGAAGGGACTCTCATGTAGCAAAGGATAATAATTGCAGTTGGGGTAAACAGTATAATATACTTAATTGCTTCCGGAAAACTCTTCAACATTATCAGACGATGTTTTTATTTCGGCAAACGTTTCAGTGGCTTACAGCTCACCTTGGTCACTGCCAGATAAGACAATACTGAAGTACGTGGAAAAGATGCAACCAGACAAGACAGCATGAGTACGTATCATCGATGAAATGAATATAGAATCGAACAATATATAGAAATGACAAATAATGTAGAACGAATAATACAGAAATGAATAAAGAATCGAAAAAATATGAAAAGAACATAGAATCGATGATATGTTCTTATGCTGTCTTGTCTGGTTGTATCTGTTCCACGTACTTCAGTATTGTTTTGTCTGACAGTGACCAAGGTGAGCTATGGTGACGATAGTAAAAACATCGTCTGATACAGTTGGAGAGTTTTCTGGAAGCAATTGACTATATTTTACGATTCTCATGGAGTTTTGCAGATATAACGTTATATGTAGAGCACTTTATAATCAGATAATCAGGAAACTTGTGAATATTGAGACGAGGATTTCTCATACTAAACTATATTCAACTTCGATCAATCTTGTGTAACCATCAAGTTCCTTCACCTTTCAATAATATCATCAATCAGTTATGACTTCTGATTTATGTGTGATTACTCCCCTTCAACTTTTGTATTTATTTCCCTTACAATTGTAAAAACATCAATATACTCCAAATTCTTCGACACTTATTCGAGCATATTATATGAGCCGCACTGTAGATTGAGGCGATGCATCTAAAGGCGGATTGATTCAAAGCTTCTTGTCCTTGGACTGGATAGCTAAAAGGATGAAGCCAGAAATTTCCACTGAATGATCGGCAAGCTAAGTGTGAATACGATTCGTGTAGTAGCTGAGCGCACAGAATAATGATGCAATCTTAAACCAGATTTTTGAGATTGCTTATTTTCTGCGAAGAACAATCATCACTGTAGATTTTCATGACATAACAAGGTTTATAAAACTGTGGAGACGAAACAGTCTCGGTTTCAGATGTTTAATTTGCATTCACTTGGTGACGCACGCTATTCCAATGAAAATTTTGGTGGAATAGACGACTAGGGATATCTCAAAGGGATGATCAAGGAATATCTCAGAAGATCTTCTTCTGAGAAATTCATGTGAGGAAATCTATCGAGTTGCTATGGTGTCATATTTCTTTATGCAATCACTCAGCCAATTACCTGTTTCCAAGGTGAAGTTTGACTGATCTTACTCCAAGCTTGCTTCCGGTGATCTTGAGAGTCATCTCAAAAATGCTACTGATTAAATAGAATTCAAAGAATGGCATTATCAAAATTAATTTGTAGTTGGTGCTTTCAGTATAACACTGCATTTCATGAAACCTATTAATAATATTAACCCACTATGAAGTCATACACACGTCAATCAATAATCAACAATGCAACCTGAGATCATTTCACAGTTGCTATGTAAAATACTTCATATTTCATACATTGCAGGAAGGAATCTTGGTGTTATCGTAACCCTCATCAGCCCAACAGTCTACATTGCGTAGACACACAACTGACTTTATTATCCAGATCGCTAAATGTTTCGAACGCAACTATTTCCTCTCATTTTTATGGGTAAATTGCCTCACTTTAAGTGATAAGAAACATCAGATAGCCGTGTCTGAAAAATTTAAATATAAATGATACTCACTAATCCACCCACCCGTCTATGTATGTAGACACTCGCATCAATTCTGATTTTGTGTATTTAGGTTTCAAACTCTCGTCAGTGTCATTACATGGATGTGCTCTATGGATATCTATGGCAAACTCATCATCGTGCAAGTATTGAAAAGAAAGCTTTATCGTAGATATCCCCCACGCATGCGTTCTATATTGACATATCATTTTGAACCCATGCAGGTGGTTGTAGCAGCATTCTTCAACGTTTGAACATTCGAGATCATTTCGTAATGTGCCTCGTGGCGAACTACTGTATGTACAAGTTCAGAAGAAGTGAATTAACAGCACTCTGATGAGACCGTTAGAGAGTTAGTAACAGTGAATCGTCGACGGACGGGAATGAGCCTATGTACACATGCAAAGGATGTCAAGCACTGACCCTGTCAAGCAAGTGAAGTGGTATGATTGTGATTGATTTGTTTCGTACATCTAGCGTTTAGTTACATTCATACTTACAGTCAGAGTTTTACGTGCTCAGCTCAAAATTCATGAATTTAACTTGTGAAGAACTACATCAGCGTGTATAATTTAGATATCATTTTATAACTTTCTGAAGACAAAGTGATATTTGTGATTGGAAATATTCAGCTTATGTTTTTAAAGAGAAATGCAAATATTTGAAACGAACTGTCATTTGATAGAAATAAGCAGATTATCATAAAAGATAAATCATGTTCCCGTTAAAACACTGGTTACCTTGTGTATACACATGTATACAGGAAGGCTGATTAAGTTGCAAAATTTGCCGGGTTGGTATTTAACAGTAATAAAAGTGCAACAGTAAAATCCCGTTATAACGTACACTCGGACTGCAATAAAAGTCCGTTATATCAGGGGTGCAAGACATTTTTCATATAGTCTATAATAATAAAAGCTGCTTTCTATGCTCATCCTATGTTCATAGAAATAAAGCTAAGTTATTTCGGCAAGCAGGAATTGACCAATAAATACACAAAATACTTATCGATTACAACGTGTCTATTACACCTCATTTACTTTCAAAATTATTGTTACAACTCGCAATTACAATATTCACTTTGTTCATTATTTCGATGTAACTCAAAGAATAGGACAGTCTCTTAATCATTATTGAAGATATCACAAGAGTCATGTTCAGATTGAATCTTGTGTTTCTTGGCAATCTTGTTTGAGGGAGCCGTATTATTTCTCCTCAAAATCATCGTGGTTTCCCGCATCTCCCTAGCCTTGTCTTGAAGCAGTAGGTTTTGTAATTTCACAATGAGACCATAACGTATTTATTTATAATTATAAATGTTATATTATAATGTCATTTATAATATTATTAATTTTATGCATAGTTAACATAAATATAATTATTTATTTACCATAACGTTCTTGATACATCGTAAATTTCCTTTGAGGATTGTTTGTGCTACATGCTGAAGATGCTGACGTAGAACTCTGTTTTGAATTTTCAATATTGTTTTGAATGTTTGATGTGTCCGTTATAAGCGAATGTACGTAATATCCCGTGTATGGTATAGCGGGATTATGCTGTAGTACTTAAAGAGCTCCAATGCCAATCAAAATGAAAGTGCCGGTAATGAAATTATGTGACTATGTTTTTTCGTTCATTTCGCTACAGCCTGTTAATAAAAAGCTTTATTCCGATATGACAAACACATGACGGATTACAGTAGATGAAGAAAAATAATTATGTAAGTTACTTAGTAAGTCAGTCAGATTAATGGAGTGGTAGACTGAAGACGGAAATGTCAAATGGTAAAGTTAGCCTGAAGTTTTCAGTTGAAAATGTTCCTTCCGATGTTGTTGTTGTTCACTATAATGAATGCGGTCTTCTTCTTAGATTTCGGTCGGGGTTTATCTTAGGGGAAGGAACTTGTACAGTGGGTGCTTTTCGTTGGTAGTGACCTTCTTGAACAAGCGGTCTTCAATTTTTGCAATTGTGTCTTGAATGTTGCAATTGTGTCTTGAATGTTGATCGCCTTGCAGTACTTGAATTTAATACTTCTATTCACGTAACTCGTAAGGCGTCTCTTGTCATTTTGGTTTGTGAAACCTCACCAACTTGGTATCGCGTAAAGGAGACGATTGAGGACAAGAGCGTTGTAAACTTGGTGGACAGACTGAGGATTCGCACCGCGGTTCTTGATGATTTGATGGCTTACAGACGTCAGTTGCATTTCTTGATTTGATTGTTGATAAGAGTTCGTTGCTTGTCGATACGGGAGGCTCATTTGAAAGCAGCTAAGAAAAAGAAAAACAGTCTCTCCCTTCAATTACGACTTTTTATTGTAATTTTTTTAATTATTAGAATAAATAAAGTTAATTAATTAATTATTATTAACTTAATTTTTATTTTTGTGTAAGTTAAAATTTACATGAGTGTCCATTTTTAAGCGATCGGTGCATGTGACCTCCAAAATTGTTAGTTCTTGATATCGCTTTATCTGAGGCAAATGGTTTAGGTTCTTGTTGAGCTCTCGGTTAAAATTAATGTTAAAACTCTGTTGTTTATTATATGAAAACATGATATCATCGAAGAACTTTTTCTATTGGCGAATTTGGCGAATTCTAACATTTCTTTCACTTTCACTCCCTGAAAGTGAATCGAATGCACTAATCTGTAATTAGTCCGGCAGCCAGAACGAGTTTCTGCAGGGAATGAGGCCGAAAGTGAGACTTTCACAGAATGATTTACACCCTATGCCTTCTACGAGTCGGTGCGTCTGCCGAGTTCTAGTGAGTTCCTCTTTTGTCAGACAGGATCAAAGATGAACATACGTGAATCCAATTGGACGCAGATTGCAGTTTTTGGCTAAAATGCAATTCTCTGTGTTTTCTCTGATTAAGCGAAAATTACGAAACCCAGAGCCATACTTTTTGTCATGGAATGTCTTCAGGTCATTTCCTTTCGTGTTCATGCACCCATGTCCATAAAGCTAAACACATTTAGATATGGCGAGCCTCTTAGTGTCGGCAAACACAAGCATCTTGAGCAACTTTATCCACATTCAACCACATTCTAACATACATTGCCGACTAGATGCATTATAATAGCACATGCACATCATAGGAAATGACCTGAAGACATTACATGCCAAAAATTATGACTCTAGACTTAATACTTTTCGCTTAATCAGAGAAAACATGCAAATTTCATTTTAGCCAAGAACTGCAATCTGCGTCCCATTGGATTCACATATGTTTTTCTTTGATCCTGACTGACAAGATGAGGAACTCACTAGAACTCGGCAGACCTGCCGATTCGTAGTAGGCATAGGGTGTAAATCATTCTGTGAAAGTCTCACTTTCGGCCTCGTTCCCTGCAGAAACTCGTTCTTGCTGCCGGACTAAATGATGTCAGATGCATTCCAAGACATTCCAATACCAATAATGCATTACTCCTATTTTGGAATACATTCCTCTGCAGACGGATGTATTCTGGAGAAGAGTGCATCATTCTATTTTTATCAGTAGTGATGTTTGAATGTTCGCTTAATATGAAAATGGATGTGGTACACCTCTTCGATACGGACACTTCTTCGACAATTGGCCGACTTTTCTTTGACAGCACTTTTATTCGACAAGTGGATCTCTATGCTTTCGGTCATTTTTTCAACAGCACTTTTCTTCGACATAGAGATATTTTCGACATGAAAAAAGATGAGACAAAAGTTGTATTGCTACATAGTTATGCCACGTCTCAGACTCCGCTATAAAAAATGTCTCCGTTGCTACAAATTCTGTAATAAAATCATGGATCAACGCATTGATCCTTTGGCCAGACCACTGAGTAGAGGATTATAAGCTAGTGTTCAGATCTTCCGAGATCCGGCTAGGCGACCGGAAAGATAGGAGGTTCAGTTGGAATTAAATATTATTTTTCAGGACAATATACCCCTGCTGATGAAGAAGTGTACGAAACTTTTTCGAAGAAATGTCCACTTCTAAATAGAAGCACGACTACCATGAAATACATAAAACTGAAACTTAAGACATTCATGAATACATTAAACTTAATCCGATCAATTAAAGAGTCTAGGAATTTCTTAAAGTGAGTCGGATTTACTTATACATGTAATTGGATATCTAAATTCATCACACTGTATATGTGTCGTTGCCATTGGTAGTGGAGTACATTCCCATCGTATTCATGAATTAGCGCAAAATGTACAAGGAATGGAATGGAGAATGACATGACTTATGTACAAGTCCACAAGCACTATCCGGCGTAGCCTGCATCATCTAAATCATCTGTACTAGGAATATGCATGCATAGGAGATCAAATCGTTCTAAGACTGGAAAACACATCAGAAAACTTAGATTGCACTACTCTGAACTATGACAGTGGGTCTATGTGCAAACTTTGCGATATATTTCTGATGAGTCACAATAAATTATATAGTCACACGACTTCAGAGAGAGAGATCCACTGCAAATTATTCTGACCAGTGAGTATCGCTGGACATCTACATTTATCACACTCCGTCTATGTTTTACCACAGGGAGTAGGCTTACACATCAGTGTTTATTTCACGAATAAATGAGAAATATTTGGTTTTTCAGCTACTTCGGGAACTGGAAATGTGAGTATAAAATAGTGGTTGTATAGTCAAAAAGCTGCATCTGAAGAATAACATTGAAAACTGATAAATTTGGTATTGGATTTTGATTCACTGCTTAACACAGAGATTTACGTTCCTTCTCTATGTTCCTCAAATGATTCCAATTGTGTGGCCTAATTGACAGCAGTGGTTGATTCTGTTCTAAAGAAATCTAAATTTGTATATTGCAAAAATCCTTAAATGCTATTTGAAGGCACTGGGTAAGTGGCTAGATATTCAGTTTCTCTTTTAAAAACTAGGATAGTTTGATCTATGAATGTTTATTCCTCAGGTTCCGATAATTTAACGAGTTATGTCATCATCTATTAGCAATTGTCCAAAGTCCCTGCTCAATGCTCATTATTCAGTAAGATCAACGAATAATTGCGAGCAATAGAAGTTAACCAGTCTGCTAATGTTAATGTGAAATGTGACTTCCGCTTAAATAATTAACTCAGGATTAATAAAGAATCAACGGATTGCGCCCACAACCACTTGCAGTAATGACAACAATAATAATAATTATTATTATGTAAGATAGCACTTGGATCGTTTTATCTCTTAGTTCTTTTTTGCCAAATCATGATATTCACAGTAAAAATGTTGATGATTTGTATTTAAAAAGTATGATAAGTTTTAAAAATTAAACAACATTGAAGCAGACACTAAGATGCACCTACATGTAAAACAGCAGCAGGTTGCATGCCCTGAACAATGCTCATCGGATTCATTATATACTTCAGTATCGCTGATCTTATCGCATTTATGCATTGATTATACATGAATTCCGGACAGCAAAGATGTCTACCTATTACCATTTAGATGTCTGTCTGAATATTCTTAAATGCATCATGCAGCAAATTGCAGAAATAGGATATACGAACAATTTTATCTATTCACAGAACAATTTTATAGTGGCGCATCGTACAAGTACTGATGGGCCACTTTACAAGAAAGTACATCCAGAACTGAAGTAGCAGTGGGGACAAGATCGAGAGTGAAGAAAGGCTTTGAGGCAGCGTTTGAAAGGACGAAGGGAGGAATGGTCGGTCCTCTGTGGGTCGCTCAATTCGGCTGGGAGATTGTTCCACACAAGTACCGCGGCAGAAGGAAAGGCACGGTTACCAATTGTCTTCCATCGGCTTTAGGGAATCCAGAGAGCGGGCGTATGAGCGACTCGAAGGCTGCTCCTGCAAGGGATGCTGCGGACCGATGTGAGTTCCTCAGCCAGATAGACTGGTGCAGCACCGTGGAGGCAATGGAAAACCAAGACAGCTAGCCGGTAGTCAGTTCGCTGAGAGAAGCTAAGTCAATGCAAGTCTCGAAGAAGAGCAGTGATATGATCACTTGTCCTTGCGTTACAGACAAGTCTGGCGGCAGCATTCAGGGCAGACTGAAGTCGTCGTTGGCCGCAGACGGGGAGGCCAAACAGGATCGATGAGCAGTAGTCATGTCGGGAATCAACCAAGAAGGTGATCAGAATTAGTATTGCAGATCTCGTGATCGAAAGCTTGATGGATCGTATCTGCCGTAGTGTTGCAAAACAGGTTGACAGACGTTTGGAGATTTCAGGTGTCATTGGCAGGTTTGAGTCGAGATGAACACCGAGACATACGGAGATAAATCCGAGGCAAGATGCTGACGGAATCAATTTTAAAGAAGAATATCGAAGTAAACAGTTCTGAAAAGGAAGTTCTGTAGTTGATTAAGGTCTTAGTATATTTCAAGTAAAAGCATTTTTACTAAATACTTTTCCAAAAAAATTTGTGCAGATAGTTGTGTAGAGCATATCTTGAGAAGCTGTCAGAGATAGGAGAGGTAGAAAGCACACGGGCAAACTCGAGCAGAGGGCAAGATTGACCCATATACACAATGGCTCTCCATAATCTTCGTCGAAGAACTGCTAATTGTAAGTAGAGATGCAAATCTTTCTACTATTCCAAACTAAATTAATAAAGACGAGCAATTTCTAAATGAGAAATTTCGGAATTGGAGGCGTAGAAATGTGAGATACAATGTATGCGCAATTTCTCCAGGAATCAGAATTCCGTCCACGTTCCCCAACGTGTCAAATTAGTTAGTGTAGGAATCACATTATGCGTCCATTGAAGCTTCCATTTCAACTGCCATTAGCCCGTGTTTCATCAATCGCTCCATGAAATCTTGCGATCTTCAATTTCCCACTTCAACGATCATCCTCGCAGTGGACTGCCCTTCCACCGGGTTTCAATCTCCTTCAAAGAATGTTGACAAATGCAATTATTCGTTTCAATCACGTATCAATTATGTATCGTCAAGCTATCCAACGAACATTTTTCAGGAATACCTTCAGAACTTGCAATATCAGGAGCAAAAGTAATGACAAATGAACAAAGCTCTCCACCAGCTGACGAGAACATCAGAATCCGGAAAAATGAAATATCAAACCATGCCAAATAGAATTTGTTCAAAAACCAAACAGAAAGATACCCGATAACAACATCTTGGTTGGGCAGTAGGGCCGGCACTGTGCAGGGATGGTGACATTTTTGATTTCTATGTTATTATTATGATTATATATACATAATTATTCTCATGGCTAACAATGCAACCGTTCAGTTTTAACTGCCAATAGCTTACTGAAAAACAAGAAAGTTAAATGTCATATAAGGAGCTAATTGTGCCATGTAATAATTGAGAGAGTAAGAGTGGCTACAATTTGTTTTGATACCCCAGAATCAGAGTTCATAGAGTAGGTATATTAGGTAGAGTAGCAACTCAGTATTAACTAAATCCCCAATATACGTATATATATATACAGCTTCGACTTTATTAAATGAATTCAAGTTGAACACAACTGGGTATTTACCAATTGTGAGATATGCACATTTTTGCAGTTTAGAAGAAATCGCTACGGAATTGACTGATCATGACAGCAATACTAAAGGAGTAATACACAGGAATAATTTACCAAAATTTAGCTTCTTAAAAAGTGTTCAAATATTCATTTTGGACCGCAGGAACGTAATCTCGACAAGAAAATGAATCTTTTGATATAAAAATTTTCACTGTATACAGATGCAGTAGGCTACTTTTTTGAGTTGACACTCTCTACCTATTACTGTATATACTTACTCTATGTCGGAGTCAGTAAAAGTTTCCAATTGCTCATCCTGACTTGCTCGACATGTCACCGTTCTTTAAATGTTTTTGCTAAAGGAATCGGCGAGTGCGTGTGGATTCGATGTTTTGGAAATTCATACTTAATTCTGTGTATCTTTAAAATCAATTTAGTGATAAAATTTTTGTTCTGTGTGAATTATTATTGTCATCTTGATCTTTTTGCCTCACTCGTTTTGCAATTCAAATGATAAATTTGCTTTCCATTTTTGTATCACTTTCGTTCTTTCGACGATTACGGACCTATTTTCTGATGACATCATTGCTTCAGTCAGTGATTTCTATGTGATTTTCTTTATTCACAAATTTGATATCCTCTCCGTTGTAGATCATATTGATTGAAAAAGTCGTGGATCCTATTGCTTGGTAATTGACTGTATAATAACGATCATGAACTCTTCCTGAGTAATGGTTTCAATCAATATTTCACTATCATAAACGTTTTCACGATTCTGATATTTTTCGTTGTAGGTCATGATCGAAAATGAAGCCCGAATAATTTCCAGCAATTGGACGTGTAATGATTCCGACATTTTCAGAGTGTTCAATCTATAATTTATTTTTAAATGCTTCGATTATTAGATTTCTCTTTATTAAACTAACATTATAATCTAAATGAAAAATGTCCAACGTAATATGCAAATTCATCGGAAGTCAATCGCTCTACCTAGACTAGTCAGTTAGCATGTTAATCCACGCGAAATATTGCCATACATTGGTTGAAGCAGGGATGTCTATGAACCATAGACAGTTCTAGAATTATCTATGGTTCATGGACATCCCTGGTTGAAGTCATAGTCCTAGTTAATTTCCAGAATTGTATGTCATTGATGAAGCATAGACTTCGAAATTTAGAAGTCTATAGATGAAGAGTTTATCAGCCTCATGCAAAGAAGTGAATAGATATAGATATTGGAATACTGCTATTAATAGAAACACCTCTATTATCTGTGAGCATTGACAAGCAGACTAGATGCTTGCAGAATGTCTAAGGAGTCCCAAATTTTGCTTTGTTAGTGTAAGTAGGCCTTCAATTGACAACAGTTGTTTGTTGATGATGACTTCAGATCCTCGGTCAGGTAGGTAACAATTTAAGTCAATGCTATACAGAGTTTGAAGAATCAAATTTTCTAAACATCGCAGCTATAGGTTCGTGGCGTAAGGCGATATCTGATAGACTATTTTATCAAAATGGCTCTAATTCGGAACTATTGAAGCACTTTTCACTTCTTGATATAATATTTTTATGGTTTTATATTTCTGCTAATAAATCTTCACTTAAATACATTCCTTGTCCGACTTGTGTTGTAATGTAATAACTGCAATTGGTAATTGTAATCAATGACATTTTCAGTCATATAATTGAGAAGTAATTGCAATCACTTTGCAGTCAGAACTGCTAAGCATTTCATTTGGCACGCGGTTCATGCTCTCCTCTTCGATAATACGTTGCCATACATAGATGTGTACCGGATGTACAACTGCCACTAACTTTTTCAAAGAAAATTTACGTTGAGTGCCATTTCCAAAATCTAAATTAAGTGCCATTGTAATGATGTTCTTTCCCCCTAATCTTGATTGCTGATAGGAAAATGCACATCAGAAATATAATCAATTTAAATCTTGCAGAATTGTAGTTGCAAACATAATAAAGTCTTCTAGAGGTCATAAGTCTTGATATCCCATTACTGTATCAGAAGTTTGAAGAGTTGTAGACGAAAGCACTTGGGGGAAAGAATAAAAAGGTGGCAGTTTAATATAGATGGCACAAGCTTGGTCAGTGTTTTCGGGGAGCAATTGTAATTCGCCTTAAAATATTAGAAATGGTGGGGAAACGTATGGTGCAATGTCGGCAGTTATCTAAAGTAATTAAAAAGTAACTGTAGAAACGATGAAATTTGTAATTGTAATCAATTGCATCTCCTGAGTAATTGACACAAGTCTGTTCCTCGCTATCATTCGTCGCCAATAAAAGATGGATAGTGGTAGTGTCTCATCCCGATGCATGCATGATACATGTACTATAAAGTAAGTAGGTCTATGCTAGGTAGAGTAGTAACTCCGTATTAATGAAATCCCCAATGTGTATGCAGTTTCGATTTTACTAAATGAACTTGAGCTGAGACCGAGCACCAAATGTTAGATATACAAATTTTTGCAGCTTTGACGAAATCGCCACGGAATTGACTGTTCATGATAGCAATACAGAAGGAATAGCAGCATTTTACAAATCTTCCGTGTCATGACGACCATGGAGAAGTAATGTTTGTTAATTGGCAATTCGATCGGTTGCTAGTAAATGCTCATCCTCATTGATAGGAGTATTTTCTTAAGCGTGATCAAATCACACACTACCTGCCAATGCAAAAGAGCAAAATATCATAATCAAAGACAATCACAATAATTAACTTTAAAAGATGTAAATAGGTCATTTCTATTCAGATTCATCATCTTATCAAATCTCAACAGATGAAACGATCACGAGACATGTTTCGGCCTCTTGGGCCTCATCAGTCGTGGGTAGGTTTGAAGCTATAGGACTTGTAAGCATACCCTATAACCACAAGGCCACCGGACCATCTGTTGAGAGCGTGAATTTGACAGGGAGTATTCAGAAAAATAAATTTAGTGAATCATAAAGCCATGAAAATTAAAATTAAAACAAAAACTTGAAATTTCAGCCAATGAAATCTCAACTTTTTCATGAAGACTTGTAATGTAATGCGGTTCATGAAATTTTCTTGATAATCAGCTTAATTTCCGCTTAATCCAAGACACATGTTAGTAAATGTTCAATCCTTTTGATATCTAGCAAGTTTCATACTACAGTTCTAATATAGTGGCTAACAGTCGCTAGTATATAAATACAGGAATAATTTGCTAAAATTTAGCTTCTTAAAAAGTGATCAAGTATTTTTTATATCATATTAACGCAATCTCAAAAAATTTAACCTTTTGATAGAAAAATTTTCATTGCATGTTGACATTTTTTTGAGTTGACAGTCTGCTTACTACTGTATGACATGTACTATAGAAAATCCATGATATGACACAGTCTTTGAATGACAGACCCATAGAAACCCGACACTCTATAGCCACAAAGGACTAAAATGAACATAGACTTTGAAAGCAATGCTACATCGTGGACATTCCACACATTTCGCACAGTGAATGTTGTCCGAAACAGTAATAAGCTACACATGTTTTATCACATCCTATCATTATGAGACTTTGAGGATCTAATTTGTTACAGGGTATTTTCAGACTAAGGCTGTATTCCACAAATGTGCCATAAAAATATTTTCAAAAATGCAATTTCCAAGAAGTGTTAGTACCGTTATTCACAAGTGTCATGGAAGCAAAATAAAAACACGTCTTATTTTGGATGAATAGGCTTTCCATGTATTATGCAATACATTCACACATTGACAGCATTCGTCTAATGTCTTATTATTTTCAGTTAATCATCTCATCTGATCAACAAGGTGAAGTGATCCGTCAAATCTGAAGTGCTGTATTCCAGGCGAATTAGCTCAAAAACAGGCCGAAGGTGGAGGTAAATACAGCAGAAGCCTTTTTGACATCTTCGAGACCAAAATTTCATGGAGAATCCGAATATCAGGTGCCACCACTCTGAAAATGTCCGGATAAGCCGTGAGACCAATTTTTCTCAAATATACCACCTGCAATACTCTTAAAACATGAAAAATGTATACTTACTCATTTCAGATAATTAATGGACATCGTCTGAATCAGAATTTGTTGGAGAATCCGATTTT
Organism: Prostheceraeus crozeri; assembly: GCA_907163375.1. Classification (NCBI taxonomy): domain Eukaryota; kingdom Metazoa; phylum Platyhelminthes; order Polycladida; family Euryleptidae; genus Prostheceraeus; species Prostheceraeus crozeri. Next base: position 75,447 of record CAJQUW010014055.1, on the reverse strand, counting down.
CAGATGCCCTTACTCCGGAAATGTCCGGATAAACCGTGAAATCTATTTTTCTTAAAAATGCCGCCAACACTACTTATAACACTGAAAAATGAATACTTACTTATTTTCAAACACCTAATGAACATCTTCTGAATCAGAATCTTGTGGAGAATCCGAATATCAGGTGCACCCTCTTCGGAATTGTTCGGATAACCCGTGAAATCTATTTTTCTTGAAGATGTCACCAATACAACTTATAATTATGAAAAATTCACACCTGCGCTTTACGGTGCTTTATCTAAAATCGGTGAGCATACATACTCTTGATATGAATGTAGTTTCAACTCGCTTGGAATCATAGTTTCATTTAGATCAAGCCATAGCATTTATGTGACAGCAATATACTGCACTGATTAATACATGTTCGGGAATTGTTTTATTTTTTTGTTTTTGATTGATTTATCGACCATTTTGGTAGTTGCTTTCATGACGTTTTATAAGTGTGCTTGATGATTCATTCATACATTATGCATTCTTGTAGTTATATGCCTACGAAAGTCTATTACGAGTAGGTAACTTTCCGAGAGATATATACCGGTAATCTATATTTCAGTAGAGAACAATAAGTTTATTTGGCCCCCCTAACCGGGTGGGGCCACAAAGCCACGGAGTCCCATGGGGCCCTGGGCTCATAAACACTGGCAAACAAAGAAACTTGGTACACAGAACAACAGATATTACCAATGGAAAAAATTTACAGGGGTGTAGACAACGGTGCATGCGAAAAAGACATTATATACAAAGGGGAATGGAGAAACGGCTAATGGAACGAAACAGAGGTTTAGAAAGAAATTGTGATTTTTGTGTGTGATTATTGTGTTGGAGAGTGTGTCTAAAGAGATGCTTGTGTGTGTGATCTAGATGAATGTTGCTTGGTTGCAAAAGTGTAGTGTTATTGGATGACAATATTTACATACATACAGAGTTTTTTTCTTTTCTTTATTTTATTTTGTCTTTTGGCTTATCTTTTGTTTTCTTATTTTTTTCCTTTTTCCTTTTTTTGTACTTTTTTTGCCTTTTCTTTTTTTTCTTTTTTTCAGAAACAGATACTGCCGCCACCGAAAACGAGTCTTTACAAGATACACAGCTATGATAATGTTGGTGATTATAAGTGGGTCGATAGGTATGTGGGTCAGATTAAGTGTTATGTATTGAATGTCCTAATGAATGAGCTGCTCCATTGTTGATTTTATCTGTTGTTGTTCGTGTGTAGTAAATTTTGTGTATATGTGGTCGAGTGGTGGTGTCCAGTATGTTATGTGTTTTTTGAAATTTTTGTTGAAAAGTGTTTGTAGGATGCGTGTGTTTTTGTGTTTGATAAATCTCTGAAGTGTGTTTTTGCCGACTGTGATGTAATGATCTGATATTGTTTGCATGTTCGATTTGGAGTAGAGGTATGTTAGTCTTGTTCTGATGCCTTTCCGGTGGGCTGCTCGAAGAGCGCGATGTTCTGTGTGGAGAAGTGGCCGCCAAGAAGTGGGTTTAATAAGTGTGAGTGTTGGTGAAGCGTATGTAAATTTTGTGCGAATGAGTGTTTTGTAGAGTAGGATGCCGATATATGGATGTATGTATTCGTATTGACTGAAAATTTTGCGGATGTTGTTTATTGTGTAGTGAGTGCCTGTGTTAATTTTTTGTATGTGATGTTGCATTGTGAAATGTATGTCGAGTCGTGTGCCAAGTATGTCAATGTACCGTATGTTTTTCGTGGAATGATTGTATTTTGGATTGTGCATGTTGGGTAGTGGTTGTCTGGTGTCGCTCTGCGTCGTGTGAAAAATATTAGTTGTGTTTTGTCTGTTTGTATTGATAGTCTGTAATTGTTGCACCATTCTGTGTATGCTTGTATGTGTGGTGATAATTGTGTCCATGCTTGTGTGGGAGTGGATGCTGTTGAAGTGTAGAATGTGTCGTCTGCATAGTTGTAAATTTCTGTGTTTGGGGACATTTGGTGCGGGGCTGTGGAAATGAATATGTTGTAGAGGACTGGTGAGAGGGGGGAGCCTTGGGGCAAGCCTTGTGTGGGTGTGATGGATGTCTGTGATATTGTATTGTCTATTTTGATTTTGATGTTTCTATTTGAGATGAATTGATTGATTATTTTTGTGAAATGTGCAGATGTATGTTGATTGAGCGTATGTAGTAATCCTGTGTGCCATGTGGAATCGAATGCCTGTTTGATGTCTATTGATATGCATGCTGTGTATTGATTGTTGTTGAATGCTTGTGTTGTCTTTTGTACGATGTGTATGATGTTTTCAGTAGTGTCTCTTGTTGGTCTAAATCCTGTTTGGTGATTGTGAATGATATTGTTGATAATGCTGTATGAGAGTAGTCTCCTTGTAAGGATCTTTTCAAATAGTTTGCTGAATGTTGATGATAATGAATCGGTCTGTATGAATGGATTAATGTGTGGTCTTTGTTCTCTTTTGGAATGACTGTGATGTGAGATGTCTTGAAGTGTGATGGAATGTGTGCTGTTTTGATGATTGCGTTGAATAAGTTGATTAGTATTGTGTTGACTGCGTGTGGAGCGTGTTTGATGCATTCGTATGTGACGTTGTCTGGGCCGGGTGCTGTGTTGTTCTTTAGTTTCTTAATGCTGTGCTGTAGTTCTGTGAGTGTTATGTCTTGCGTGAGTGTATGGCTGTCATTGAATTGATTGGTATTGTTGAGAGGTGTAAGGTCTGGCAATTGTGCTTGAATGTATTGTTTGAAGTTGTCGTTGAAATTATTGTTCTGATTCTGTGTGAAAATTGTATTGAAATGAGATGTGAAAATGTCTGCTTTGTCTTGAGGTGTAGTGAAGGTATCGTTATTGTGTATGATTGGCGAATTGTTTTTGATGGTGGGATTGATGAAAGATTTTATTGTTGACCAGAATTTGTTGTTTTTAGGTCCTTGTTTTATGATATTTGCTTTGTCAGTTTGCATGTTGATTTTAATGTCTTTAATTTCCTGTTTGATTGCTTTATTTAGTTCGTTAATTTGTTTGCGTGTATGGTCTGAGTTGTGTATTAGTTGTTCTTTTCTGAGTTGTCTGCGTGATCGTATGAGTCTTAAAACGTGTGGGGGAAGACGGGGGTTTTGTGGTTAGGGGATCTGTGTTTGGGGACAGTCTGTTCTATGGTGTCTGTGAAGTGTTTGATAAGTGTGCAAGTGCAGTTTTCTATTTCTTGTGGTGTTGAATAATTTTGTGGGGGCCATATGTTGCTGTCCTATGTGATGTTGTTGTTCAGATAGTCTGTGAAAATGTCCCAGTTTACTTTGTTGTAGTTATGTGTGTTAGATCGATTGTTTGGTGAAAAATTGTTCTGTTTTTTGAGTATGAGAGCGATGGGAAGATGGTCTGATCCTGTGTCTGGTTGAATGAAGCAGGAAGAGATTGAAGGTAGAAGGTCTTTTGTTGATATCATGTAATCCAAGCAATCTGTGAAATTGTGTGCAGAGTGTATGAAAGTGGGTTGCCTCGTGTCATTTAAAATAATGTTTGATGTATCTGTAATGAATTTATGTAATTGTTTGCCGTGTCTATTTGTGCCTGTGCATCCTATGTCTGTGTGTCTGGCGTTGAAGTCTCCTGTAATGAGTGAATATTTATGTGATAAGGCCGTGTAAAGTAGGTGTTGTTTTAGTAAGGTGTTGTGTCTTGAATTGTGAGGGGGGACATAGTAGGAGGTTATGTAGAGGTCATGTGGGAAAATTTTCTTGTCTGTGATTTTTACTGTGATTGCTTTGTGTCCGTCTTGGTTGTGTGAAGAAATGAAAGTGTGTTTGATGTTTTTGTAGATGAGTAGTGCTATGCCTGTATTTCGTTCGTGCTTGAGTTCATGTACTATAGTGTATTGTGGAAAGATGCTGTGTAGATGATTTTGTCCGTGCTTGAGTCTTGTGTCATGTATTGAAATGATAAGTGCTTGTGATAAGATTGCTTGTTTTTCTTGTGTGTGTGTTCTTATTCCGTTGACATTCATGTGTGTTATTGTGTGATGCATTAATTTTGTTTTGTGAGTGTTTGTAGTTTGTCGATGATGACCATGATAATTTCAATTAATTTTGTTGTTGTTGAGTTTTTGCTTGTTGGGTCTGAGAGAATGTTTGCTAAGTGTGACATGGTGCTTTGTATGAAGAAATCTGTATCTGTGTTGTCGATAGTTTGTTGCTGTGAGTGTGGGAGCTGTGTTTGGGAGGTCAGTATTGGTGGCATGTTGTGGATATTACTTGTTGGAGTGCGAGTGGCTGTAAATTGATTGTTGATGTGATGGTGTGGGTACGGCTGTCTTTGTTGTTTGTGTTGAGGAGGGTTTTGGTGAATAAAATGGGTTGTTCGTCTGGGTGTGGGCAGTAGGGCATTTGGCTTGGACTGGTAGGGGATGTGTGTGACCAGGGGTGGAGGATCGTTTTGGAATTGTTGGGTGTCAATTTGTGGGGGATTGTGATTGTGTTTTGTGATGTCGGCATATGTTCGTGGATTGTTTGATTTGGTGTAGTTTTTGTTTAGTGATTTGTAGTAGGGACATCCTCTGTAGGTGGGTACGTGACTCTGTAGGCAGTGTTTGCATGTGATGTTTGTTGCTGGGCAATTTTGTTTTGTATGTGTGCCTCCGCATCTGATGCATGTTGTGTATGTTTGAGTGCATTGTATCTGTGTGTGACCGTGATTGAAGCATTTGTGACATGTGGGTTGTATTGAAAAAGTTGTATGTTGTGTTCGATTTTGTGTGCGTCTGTTGTGTTGATTGTGATTTTTACCGTACTTGTGTTGTATTTGTCGTGTGGTGGGCATTGTGAGTAGCGTGTGAGTCAGTAGACGTTGTGTACTTGAATGTTGTATTTGTCTTCTATGTCTTGTTTGATTTCGTCTATGTGGATGTTCTGGTCTATGTTATAAATGAATATTTGTGTTTCTCTGTGTTGTTTTGTCTGTGATTTGCGTGTGTCTCTGATTGTGGCTTCTTGTAGTAGGTTATTGAATGTTGTGTTTTTGAAAAGTTGTGCTTCTGTATTGCTTGTAAAAGTGAGTATGTAACCTTTATTGTCATTTGATCGTTTGATGAATTTGATGTGTTGGCTGTGTGTTTGCTTGTAGGAGTTGGTTGAATTCTCTAAAATTTGGCTGTTTTGTGCATGATGTAATATCGACAAAGAGTTTGAAATGTGTTTGTTTGGGCTGCATGTTTGATGTCTGCTGTTTGGTGGGTGGCAAGGTGTCGAGTGGTGATGTTGGCAGTCTCTTTTTTGTCTGGTTTTGGTGGTCAGATTCGTCATCAATAATAACTGTACAGTTGTCTGTGTCTTTTGTATGTGTTAAAGAGAGGGATGAGTGTCTGTTTGTTGAGAAGGAAGACAGAGGAGGAGAAGGGGTTCTGTTTAAGGGAGTGTTGAAGGCTGAGTTGGAAGGGGTGGAGGGTTTATTTATAGAGACAAGTTCGTCTGGGGTGTCCATATCGGCACATTGTCTATTTACACTATCTACATCAATGTTATTGTTTGGCTGCACCGTGGCTGCCGTCATTGTCTGGCGCATTAATAATGCTTTCATAGCATGCGATTCACAGCCTCGACGACGGCTGACACTCCGTCATCGGCGCTGTTCCATTGTCTGGAAATAGAGTCTTTGTGGTTGCCTCGGCAACCGCCGATCGATAACGTGAAGACCACGGAATAGGGGGAACCGCCGCCGCCCGTCAGATAACAAAAGATCAGCTGATTCGCTGCAAGACGGCGGACAGTCCCCGCTACGCGACAACAGAGGCTCACTTGTGTAAACACGCACGCGCACGTGCACTGCAAAACGCAGCAGCAAACAACAATAGAGTCCGGAGAAAATAGCAACAATAAACGCACGATGGCGACACAGATCTAATAATAGGAGTAGATGACGAGGCAACGCGAAGGCGTGAAGCATGTTTACGTTATCGCACTGCTCCGAAGTAAAGGCAACAAACAGCGCCGTCAACGCTTTGGCGATAGGAAGAGACAAAGGATTGATTACACTGACAGAGAGGAATTCATTTCAAAGTTCTCCGTCGACCTTTGACAAATGATTAGTGATGTATATACATGTATACCGGTATATATTGCGAATGTGTGCACTGTGATATTTTAATGAATGATCTAAAACATGGCATGAAAATAAGAATGTGCGCAAACATTTCAGTTCTATCAAGAAGATGAGGCAAAAATTTATCGATATCAGCAAGTCCCAATTAAAACACAATTTAATAAAGAGGAGTTATTTTTCAAAAATTACGCAAAAATCAGTGTGATGGTTCATTTATAAACATGTCATTTTTGTACGTGAAGCCGCTATTTAATAATGTTAGGACTATATAAAAAATACATGGTCACATCACATGCAAGTAAAAACGACTGCAAATCAGGAGAAGAATATTTACTTTCCTCTAAACAGAACTGCTTTTGTCGCTTGCTGCCTAGATTGTGTTGAAGAACAAAAAATGTTTCTCTCAAAATACAGCTTACCGTACCTGAGTAGTCGAATTTTCACGTAAGAATTGCAAATCATACGGATCAACTTGATAATGTGATCAGATTCACTTCCAAGGTCATTGTCAAATATATGTCCACTGATATCGGGGAAAATTGTGATCCTATCAACCTTTTGTAGCACAAGATATTCAATTTTAATGTCAATATGTTTTTCCTTAGGCAAGAGTGAGACATCAGTCACACCTGGAAATATTGATCGGAAAATAGCTTCTGCAACGCAAACAACAGAAAATACCCCATAACTTGGTGTCAACAAACCACCTCTCTGTTTCACAGCGAGAAATTGAGCAAAATTTACATCTAAATTCCCGGCAATTGAATCGCTATTCGCTAGAGATGTTGTCAAACAGAGCATCAATGCAGATGGTACAATCAATTTTATCTTTCAGTTTCCGAACTATGTATCCTGCGATGTAATATAGAACATTCCAACGCCAGTCAGAATTGAATTTCATGGAATATATCCAAGACGAATATAGATTTTCACGATCCTGATTCCACAATTCGGATGGTGTTTGTACAGAATCATTACATTTATGAAGATCAAAACGCTTATTAAAGCGGAAATCAAGCTCAATGTCAGTAAAGGTTCCGCATTCTACAACGTTAGTATTGGAGGATGCTTTTATAAAATTATTCATTAAAATGCGATAGTCTGGGTACCCTTCGAATATCGTGAGAACAGCATCACGCTTAAGCACGCGAATTCGTCGAGCAACTGGCGTGATACAGCCTTTCTTTTTCGAATATGTAAGATCACTTTTAAAGTCTTGTTCTGTGAAATGAGCAGCGCAAACAAATGATGACCTGGACGGATTAAAATTTTTTCTTTTGATGTTATTTAACCATTTCTGTGATAATGCTTTGTTTGATAAAGGAAACTGATGAAAAGAAATACTGGAAATCTTCGAAGAACGATTAGTACAGTGAGGCACACAACAAGACGTTACCATGTTTAAACGAATGTAAAATCTGATGCCAACTGACCGATGTGGGCGTTATATATGAAATCTACATGCTTCATTTTGTTTCTCTTTCCGCACAGATTCCTTTGTGGGTCTGTGCAACACTTTACATCATCAACTACAGAATCATTTGCTTTCTGCCTTTAGATCGGAGCGCTCGCCAAATGTAAATAAACATTTTCCCGCTTCACCGTCCGACACGCAAAGATGCAGTGACTTCGTCATCTACTCTTATTATTAGATCTGTGGATGGCGAGGCCGACTTGGCAGGGAAATACTGATGACGTAGAGAAAATACTGAAATGGTAAATAGACACAATAACTTTTCGCATGCACAGATTACAATTGACAAAAGTGGACCGTACGTGATGTCTCGCAAATTTAACAAAATTTTAGAGACCGTCACTAACGTCCCACTTCATTGTTTGATTCGTGATGGATCAACCTGGTGAAGTAAAGGATTTCAGTGCTATGTGTCGGGGTACAGATGAGCTCTCTTCGTGCAGCATTGGATTGCAGAATCATGCAGATTAGAGCACAGCAATAGATTACATCACACTGACATCATTCCTGAAGTCAGAAAACCACGGACGTGTGAAAGGTCACAGTCACAGAAGATATCAGAAGAAAGTACACAAATTCTTAAGAAAAGTTAAACAATCAACAATGATGGAAGTGGCTAAGCTAGATCAGGCTTCTACAAGAATAATGAGAGCGGAGACGAAAAACAATTTCGAATGGAAAATTCATTGTATGTTCTGTGAAAATGTGTGTATCGATAATGTTCGCTGTGTTATGACCAGGGCCAATAGTCTTCCGTAGAGGACGGGAAATTGTAGAAAAACGCGGAATTTTATCTTTTAAGGAAAAAAACGCGGAATTTCAGTGTGCACGGAGAAAAACATTGAATTCTAGTTTTCACAGATAAAACTCAAAGTGATGATAATAATATTGTATAAACTCATAAAAATGAGACCTGCTATGAAGAAGAAATTCTGGAGAAGACGTAATCCTAAAATAAAATTTGTATTTCAACCACAGATCTAATTAGTGGGTGGAATTGAGTAACTTAAAAGCTATTTTACAGAACAGAGAAATCCTGGGAGGACAGATTCCTAGAAAAGAATTCGAGCGTTGAATAAGGAATTCTATTTTTGGAATCTGTCTTTCCGTTCTCTATTCAATAAAATAGCGCTACAAATTCTATTTTAGGAATCTGTTTTTCCCAGGATTTCACATTCTAGCAATATAAAAGAGTATTCCACCGCGAACAGTGCTATTTTTTATCTGCAAAATAATGGCAAAACACAAAAGCCCTAAATCTCGTGTCATGGACTTCGGAAAGGATATTCTTCATTGTGATGGCAATATGTTATTTTGCACAAATTTTTACAAGACTGTGGACCATAACCGGAAGCAGACAAGTAAAGATCATTTCTCCAGCGCAAAACATGTGAATTCATTGAAGAGTAAATAAACAAATCCTACGACCGTTGTGAAGAAACAATGTACAATTGCTGGGTCATTTTCGAGGGTCTAGTACAGCTAAAGACGCCAGAGAACGCATGATTATTGATTTTGTGGAGATGTGCTCACAAGTAAATATTCCACTCAAAAAGCTCATCCAGTTGTCCGACAGTTTTTATCTACTCACGTACAAGGAGGTGGAGTCACTCCTTCTTCATCCCAACTTCGAAATCTTTACCATCCTAAGTGCATTGAACGCCACACGTATATTGCTTTAATTACGGATGAAACTACTGACAGATTGAATCGACCCATTCTGAATATTCTTTTTCCAATTCTTTATTTAAAAGAAAAATTGATATCACAATCGAAATATGAGAATCAGCCCCTTCCTAGTGACGAGTGTGTTTCTTGATTCAGCTAATTTTTCCACAGTTTCTCAAACTCTGTTACAATGTTGTTGTGAGTTTCGTGTTGATTTCGCCATAATGATCCTTCTTGTTAAAGAAAGTGCTTCGTATATTCAAAAGTCATGGGAAGACGTGCTATCCGTGATATGGTGTCATTGTTATCATCTGCATTGTCTTGCGCATGTTTTTTTAAGCATGGAAAATCAAGTCTTCCAACGTTGATCGCTGTGTTGCCTTACTGAACCACGCTTTAAAGAGGGCTCCCTCTCGTCGTAACAGTTATCTACATCACCGTTCCCAAAGTGGCATTTCTTCTCCATCAGTCGTAGTTACTTGGTGCAATACCTGGTTTAATAGTGCACTATTACGCACAGTAGTTCTCCCACTATGTCGATTTTGTGGACCGACAACGCTTACACGAAACTGATACTGCAGCATTAAGAGTTATGTGAAACACCAACTGCTGCACCCAAAAAGGACGCGCATCATCAGCTGAGCGCCTTCCGTCACCGAGATTCCAACCCATTAAGCTCAGTATCTCTCAGGATGGTGGGTCCGCAACAGCTCGTTGCGCCCAGGTCCTTAACACGAAGCTGCTGCCTTCTTCCGCCTTTGCACTCAACTTATTGATGGTGATCTTTATGCTTTTAACACCGGCTTTAGCAAGAAATTGCCTCACCGATGGAGCAACGAAAACGCGGCATCCCACTTCAAATGACATGAGCTCACATTTCCACCCTTGCTTCCGAATCCCTTCGGCAAGTTCTTCATATTTGTCAGTTTTCCTCTTATGGGCGTCCTCAAAGTTCTCTTCCCAGGGAACGGTTAGTTCGCCCATAATCACTGCATGCATCGATCAACACTAGGTCAGGTCGTTTGTCAGATAGGGACAATTCATCTGCAGTTGTCTATCCACTCGAACTTCCCACTTCTGCGAAACAGATCGAGACACACGAGGAGACTTTCGTTTCTTTGTTTGACCACTCGGTACAAAGTCAATTTCCATTACATACCTGGAGGGTATCACTGCATCCGAGACTGTTTCCACAATCGTTTGCAGGACCAAACCGTGCCGGTGCGTGTACCATCCTCTCTACAGTGCCACCTGACAACTAGAGAGGATATGGCGAAGATTGGCATCCCTGCCACACAAGTGACACATAGGGCCCGTGCGGATTCCCCAACGTGCCAAATTAGCGAGGGGTTAAAGCGTGGCCAAACTCTTAATGCTACTGTAAATTGTAAGCGTCCGGAACAATTGAAACAACGCTTTGTTTTCACTTCCAAACATTGTTCACGTGTCATAAGAATTCCTGACGCACTTCAATCGCGCGATGCCCAAATACATCGTGTCTACAATTAGATGATTGATCTGAGGACTTGGTTAGAAACGCTCGTATTGGATGCCGATTCTGTTTGCTGGATGTGCCACAATCCGCCTGCCAAGAGTTGTCGGAATATCTCTTCGAGCATGAGCAGCCTGCGTTGAGTTGATGAAACAAATCCGCGTTTTTGATCCATCATAAGTAAATGTCATTATCACTCAACATTTTCCGATAAAGAAGTTATTCAAACTGAATGATGCGTGTGATCCTGAATGGAACATCTGCTTAAATACTTCAAAAGAAGTAAGACCAAATATTGAGCCACTGACGTTTTGGTGTTTGATGAGTGATAGACTTCCAAACTTGTGTGAACATACGCTTCTTCTGTTGCAACTGCCAATAAATTCGGCAGACGCAGAGCGCTCATTTAGTAAATTGAACTTGATAATGTCTCCCCAAAGAAAGAGTTTATCGAAGAACGACCTCTTTGGACTTATGAAACTTGCCTTCAACTCAATTTAAAGTTTAGGCCTCTTCCAATTTTTTGCATGCCTTTTAATCAATTGATAAACGTTTTCATAGCAAAAACCTTTTATGTTTACTTTAGCTTTTATTTATTGATTTAAGAAAACTATAATGATTATCTGAACTCGGAAATTAATTGACGCGGAATTCCATTTTTCAGCGCGGAACCTTCTGTATATGATTTTATACTGTTATTAATACATTTCATTCCATAAAGCACCTTCTCACTTTCGATGTTAACATGTACTCATTAAATGTTGCATTGTATGTAACATTTCCTGCATTTATATATGTAATTACTATTTATCCGGTAATTCATACCTGAATATTGCATTTACAGATGTTGAATATTCAAGTATATGAAATTCACTTAGCCTGAGCTTCTTCAACTTTCTAGCAATTTACAATTGTAGTTTTCGTATCTGAATACATACATAAAACATGAATTCAGCTTTCATTTGTAACAGAGATTCCTTGTAGACAAAGGAAGCATCTTAACGGATAGGCATGGATTTTACATACAGGCTGTCCAGATGTCTCTACGAATTTCATTTTTATTTTACAAGAAAACTTATAATGATACAGACATGAATCAAGTTTTATTTTGAAAAGCAGACATGGGAGATTTGTTTGATATATGCTCGGCTGCTTAAATGGTTTATTTTTTTTCATTGCGGCAAAGTTATCATTGTTTTTCGATAGATTCTGTAATAATAATGATTGTATTGTTATCCAATCGAGTGATGCGGGTGATGTTCTTCATTGATCAACGCCTGAAGTATCTATGGTAATTTCCATCACACAACATTTGAAAGTTGTTTTCTACTTTAGCTTATTATTCAGCTGTCGAGTCATTGTCCGATATCTTCATTTTGAAAAATTTCGACAAAATTTTCAAATGACTTCTTCTACTGGATTCACTCTGGTTCTTACTGTGCTCTGACGAGATGGATAACTCTGTACGCGCTCGCATTATTCGACTGTATAACTCATCTGGTTGCTCTCCAACTGCTACCTTGAGTGCGTATAAGAAGGAAACTGGTGAACGGCATCCTCCCTGTACTGAAGGCGGAATTCGAAATCTCGTCAAGAAATTTGAAACTTCTTCGGCAATTCAAGACCTCCCCAAAACAGGGCGACATTCATTAAGTGGTGATCGTGCTTTGACTGTTTCTGGAGCAGTGGAAGAACTTAAATCAAAGAACAATTTTGGAATCTGCTCTGTGCGCGAGGTTGCTGAAGCATCCGAGATGATAGCAATCCTCAAATTCGCATACCCAAACCTTTACACAGTTCAAGGTTGACGGTTTGGGTAGGTCTCAACAGACGATATGTTAAACCGCCTTATTTCTTCGATGGAAGTGTCACTTCTGCTTCGTATCTTGAAATGTTGGAGTCTCACTGCATTCCCTTCTTGAAATCAAAAAGAATTATGTCTCGGACAGTATTCCAACAAGATGGTGCGCCACCGCATATTGGAAAAAAGGTGAAATTGTTTTTGCAAAAGAATTTCAAAGATCGAGTCATAAGTCGTCACTTTGATTTCCACTGTCCAGCACGCTCTCCTGACATCACCCCCTTGGATTATTGGTTTTGGGGTCATGTCAAGAATCAGGTATACAAGAAAAAGATGACAAGTTTGGTTGAATCAAAAGGAAGGATTACTGATGTGTGTTCGACAATTGATCAAGAGATGTTGGCAAGAGTTATCGATTCCTTGCCCGACAGACTTTAACAACTGAAATTGAACAAAGGTCATCAACTTACTTGAAGCTGCTCGTAAGTGTTGAAATATAGTTTTATTCATGTTGGTATTATGTTTGTTTTTTCAAACATATAATTTGAAAGGAAAAAACAATTATATTAAAAAATTATTATTAGAAAAACAATTATTATTAAAAAACAATGATAACTTTGGGAAAAATTAAAAAAAGCCATTTAAGCAGCCGGGCATATATCAAACAGATCTCCCATGTCTGCTTTTCAAAATAAAACTTGATTCATGTCTGTATCATTATTAGTTTTCTTGTAAAATAAAAATGAAATTCGTAGAGACATCTGGGACAGCCTGTACTTATAATAAGTGGTGGTGATATATTCAAGAAAGTATATTTCGTGGGTTATCTGAACAATTCCGGAGTAGGGGCATCTGAAAATCGGATTCCCCAACAAATTCTGATTCAGATGATATCCATTAATTATCTGAAATGAGTAAGTTTACATTTTCATGTTTTATGAGTATTGCAGGTGATATATTTAAGAAAAATTGGTCTCACGGCTTATCCGGACATTTTCAGAGTGGTGGCACCTGATATTCGGATTCTCCATGAAATTTTGGTCTCGAAAAAGTCAAAAAGGCTTCTGCTACATTTACCTTCACCTTCAACCCTATATCTCCTGGACTGTTACATTTAAGCCTGTAACTGAATTTGCAATCGTTGAATTCAGGTGTTATAGAGCGACTGACGGGAGGGTTGCTTTCTCAAAACATAGAACAAGTTTTGGTGGAAATTTCCACATTCTTCAAGTCATTTTCCATCACCACTATATTTATGGATGGATGTAGTCTTATTGTTCGACAAGATATCTTTACAAAAACGTTCATTTTATCGACAACCTATACGCAAAATTTTATGATCCATTTCGTTAATGATATGATGACAGCTATGTTTTGAGGGCGTCAATGGCAAATTAGAGGGCCGCGTTAGCGGCCCGACAATTTGCTATTGACAGCCCGAAAAATGTAGATGTCATAATCATTGTATGCCATGTTGCGAAATATTTCTATGGTTTCATTTCCAGGCCATGAATTTTCCGGGCCGTTAATGAATTTCTGGGCATTATCAAAGATATCAGTCTTATATACATGGTATACAATGCGTTCATTTGTTCGAAAAAATTGATCATCGGATATCAGTGTAGGCTTATTACTTGTCTATGACAAGAATTATTTATGGCATAAATCGTGGAAATCCCCAACCTTGAGATCTATCTATGCGCATAGATAGATTTACAGCATGCATAATCCATGCATTAATCTATATAGATGCTCAAATCAAAATTTGAATGAGATGTTTTAGATAGCGTAATCTGCAATATTCATTGGTTTGTTTCCTTAATTTGATGAGATGGAGTTTCATGAAACAAAACATCAAAAGATAAACCTCTGCTCATTTGTAATAAATATACCTTCATTATTGACAGAAAGAGGAACGATAAAACCCATTGGAAATGTACTGAAGCTAATTTTCAAAAATGCAAAGTATTCGAGCATGATTTAAAGCGTGTCGAACAAAGCAACCATCCCTTACGTGTGTGGAATGAACATATCTAGGCATATTTCTACGGCAGCCCTCTAATTTTCTCATCATATATAAAATACTTACTGCAACTAATGGATGTTAAAGTAATTTGATTATTATAAAGTTCTAGAAGCATTGACTTAGATCGTCACCTGACAGCAGCTGAAATGACCATTAAAAAAACATATTGTCTATTCTGGCTCCACTAACTTAACCAAAGAGAAGGCAGGATTTCTGTGCGGAGACCTTCGTTGGGTTTGACTGTTTAATTGCATTTCATCTCCAAAAATGCCAATAATATAGAAGTAGTCCTTTTTAAAGGGATGAAATGCTCAGTGTATGACAAAAGTGTAGGAAAATCGTCGTACACCTGTGCGAGTCTCACTCTAACATGCGAGTGCTTTGTGCAGTGAACTCTGAATGTATTCCCGGTTATACGTGCACAGAATTTCTGCTTGAAGGTGTAGTTCGGTCAATTTCAGAAACAGATTTTATCACTGGAAATTTAAGTGTTCAACCAGTACGACGATTTCCGTCACTTTCCCACTCAACTGCTCGTTACTTTGTCTCCAAATTCATGTCAAAGATGCATGATGACATCACAGCTGCCAATTCACGCTCAAAAATTTGTACCTGAGACACAGAACGCCGCTCACGAGACAGGAGGCTCGCTGTGGTTGGCTGATAGAGGAAACCTGTAGCATGCAAGCAAACAAATCTCTGCAGATCTGTAAATGGTCCAAAAGCATGACCGATCGTAACTACATTATCCTTGGATACATATATAGAATGATAAGAGAATAAAATGCATGCAGTTGATCACTATGCAACACATTTACTCCTACGGAAGGCAAAATGCGACCACTGATGGTCCTATTGTTCTTTCCCCCCGACATATTCCAAATTTTCCAGTTGACACCCGCGAGTGTTGCATCGGCAAAGATCTTCTCTTGCTCGTAAGTGCGGTCTCACTACCATCGCAAAAGCGTTGAGAGTGTAAAATTCCTCAGGCTTGTAGAAAATTTACAGCGCTTCCTTTGTCGTTCACTGTAGACAACAATCACACGAAGTTCATGATCATAGCTGTATCTTGCATTCTAATTGAGTATGCAGGGGACCAATCCTTCATCCCAGGGTTCAAGTAAGACTTCTCAGTGGTGTTGCACTCAGTGACAGATCAAATCTATTCTAAATCCAATGTGACTAAGTGACTAAATTTGATGAAATTGGAAAATGTGGGGAGGGGGAAAGAATAGAAGTACCCAACTGATTCGCTGTTTATCAGCTGTCAGATTCAAAAATGTACGGTTACAAGTATCAGAAGCATGCGATAGCTATAAGGAATACGCAGGTACTGCAATTGAACTCAGCAATTTTTTTGATTATGAAAAATCGAAAGTTAGACGAACTAGAGCAGCTGACTTGGCTCTCTTCACTTCCTAGTCATGCATAACATAAAACCTTTAAAAATGCACATCCATTTCATCTGCAAAAATCTCAAATTCACCTGGCGAAGGAATTGACAGTTAAATCTCTAATTTGGTCGAACTTCCATTTAATTTTCTTAGAACATTCGTTTTTTTGCAAAAGAAAATTTTAACCAATTAGCAGATCATTTTCAAGCATAGAGAAGCCTCTTTTCTAAAGCAGAATAAAAGCTGTCTGATTTTCCTCTGTTCCTTCAACATCGTGTATCTTCTATTATTTCTATTTCTTTAAAGTATTCAAAACATGCAACACTGTGACTCGTCGGATTAAAATGAACTCGTCCAATGCTATTACACCATATTTCTTCTCCCTTCCTCAAAGCTATAGAAGGCAAGCTCTTTAGGATTGTCCATTTTGTCTGTACACTTGTGTTCGCAGAATCGTTCCATTTTGTCGATTTCTTATGTGTTCAGAAAACACAAACAAGTGACTTCCTTTTCATTCTCTATGTGTGTTGATCGTCTCAAGCACAGCTGATTCGTCACGAAACATGCTAGCAGTAGCATATCAGATCACTGGCAGCTGTGACGTCATTATGTTTCCTTAAGTTGATGTTTGCGTTAAAGGAGGCATCAGTTGTGCACCTAAGTTAGCAAGATTGACTAAGCATGCAATAAAGTAGCCATTGAGACAAGGTTGAAAAATTAAACCGAACTACACCTTTAATCATAGAAATCAAACAATACATAGTAGAACGGAAACAGTGATGCACACAATGTCATGCGATAGCTTCTGTTTCTAACAACGATGCTCGCAAGTAAAGCAAGGTAGCTGTCTAGTCAAGACTGAAATAGAAGCCTTTGTCCGACGCTACAAATGAAATGATAAAAACAACTCTATGTTATACTTCTGCATTCATTCGTGATATAAATTTATTTCAGATGACTGATCCACATTCAAACGGAATACACGAACAGAATGGGAATTCTGAACAAAATGGAAATCCTTGTCAAGAAAACGACCAGAAGTATAAGAGCATATCTGGCCCTTACAAGCAGGGAATGTCACGGACTGATTTAATCGATTTTTACTCCAACTGGAAGAGCTATGATAAAGTAAGTTATAACATTAAAAGAAGCTACGAACACAAAAGTTATACATATGAACACATATTTCATTCACGACTCATCCCAGCATGGTTTTCACCAGAGTTTTACTAGAATGGTTGCAAAAATTCTAAAAAAAATATGTTTTCAAAAAAAAAGATTAAAGTAATCCTGGCAAAAATTCTTGTGTAATTTATATGACAAAGATCCTAAGCAATTCAAACTATGTTCACTTCATGACGTTGACAAATTGACGCAATTTCAGGCCAGCATGTAATACAAAAGTCGAGATGATCGCCATGACAAAACTCTGCTATTGAGAATTTGTCATTCTCCCTGCATTTTTATCAAAACATAGAGTAATGAAATTAGTAGCTGTGAAACGATAGATGCCTGTACAAAGTGCACATGTGCTTCTGTGTGCGCATTCATACCAGTTAGTTGACGAGTCCCAACCTCAGTCGTGTAGCCAAGTTGGGTAGCTGTGTTTGTTTATGTATAAAAGGGCGCAGGTCACAGGTTTAGCTATGATGCAGTTGAGGAGCACATACACTGTAGATACGTGCTCATGATTAAAATGCACAAAGCAAAGAGGTTAATTCAAAAACAGTTCTGCTAAAATTGAGCTTGAGCTAAATTATCTTCATTTACGGAATACTTATATGAACGAAAGAGATAACCATACTTTTCAACGGTGGCATCATCGTCTAATTGAAACTTAGGGAAAAAATGTTTTGTAATTTTTTTAATACATCCGTCAAAAGTTTCTACAAATAGTACTATCTTGCGTTCATATTAAAATGAAAATGTCTAAATGATACACCGGTAAATCATCCACACAAAGCCATGCAACCAATAATGTTCAGCATTTCGAAGACAGTTGGTATTCTAAATGACACAAATCCACGCACACACACGCGGGTGATTTTCATATTTAGATATCGATCTTAAGGCGATAGGCATAAATTATTGATGTTTTAAACAAATTCTACATGTTATCATGTCACAAAGAACAACTTTTACATCACCGTGGGAAAATATTTAATTGCGTTCTATTCATTAGTGAGCATGACCTACGAGTCGTAATAAAAATTCATTTCACGTAAATTTGTTTTCATACTCATTCATAGGTAGCATGGGTTCATCATGCATACGTATCTTGTCATAACTTACTAAGGCTGAAGAGCCTAGTCCACGAAAGTCTTAAATGCGTGATTGTCTGGAACTGACTTCCACGATTCATTTCAATCCTTGATCAATTTTTTTTCATGATAGATAATGGCATGTGCTTTCTCAGCTTAGTGACTTTATTTTGCTGAGTAATATTGATATTTTATATGTAATAGTGAGTAATATTGATATTTTACTAATGCGTTAATGTGGTGAATTTAGAGAATCTTCATTAAATTTAGTAATTTTTTTCTGCCTACAGCTGCAGTAACGATTTATCCCTCCAACATTCATAGTAAAGAAATGTTTATCACCGGTACCGCATAGCTTGCATTGCATCCATACAGTTGAACGAACTGTCTCATGTTCTTTGAAATAGGAGATACAATTCCAGGTGGAAGCACGACAAGTCAATGACCGCCTAAGATGTTTGGAGACTATAATTGCTAAGCACAAAACTTATGCGGAAGGGACTAGGGCAAAGAGCATTATGTGAACCACTCACATGACTGAGGCAAGTTTCTGAGCAGTGAATAGCACAATATCGACAGTACATACATAGCATCCTGCAAGTTTGATTGTGCGTATCGACAGCTATTTAGATTTTTATTTTGAACTTAGCAATTTAAATTCACCACCACGAATCATTTAAAGCCAAGGTGCGATGGCTCCGATAAAGAGTCCAATTCAGTTCCCAAAATGTATGAAAATTTTCACCTTCAATAAATCCACTGCAAAATATTCGATGCAATGGTCGTATTGTGTTGTCTTCTAAGCACATAAATTCAATAATAAATGTTTCCCAATAAGCAATGGATTTTTATCTTTGTTGAAAAATATTTGCCCATGACAATGATGCAGGATCTTCCAACATAAATTGCCTCTCACAAAAAATTGCTTTGAAGCACTTATCTACTGTAATGTATGCTATAGTTGTAAGTGGTGTATTTGTTTACAGTGTAGACTGCTTGATGCGCACAATTGTGTTCAAGCTGTCAAATTGGTTTGACCTTGCAAAATTGTGCACATGTCGACTTTCAAGAGCATCTGTGCGACATCTATGTAATTTTCATTATTTTCACATGCAGCAGTTATACGAATTGTCTTACTCTGGTCTGTGAAGCTGATAACCATAATTCTGACCATGAAATTATAAATGCTTGACATTGAGTCTCAACCCTTCTTATAGAGCTGATGTGTGCGACGATTTGAATATATGCAGTCGCTGATCTGAGATTCAAGAAGCCGGCTCACTTGTCTTGTAGGATTACTTTGCTGCTGACTTTAGCACTAAATAGGCGGTAGGGCTAGCTGAAATTTTCAATGGATTTGATTTTGATTTAAATTTCTTAATAAATCTTTACTATGGAAGTGATATATGATTAATGATTTATTTTGTGGAGACTTTTGACACGTGTGCGATCCCTACAAACTGATATCAACATATTCTACCGTAGTCACTCGTGAAATTAGCAGTTGTGAAATGTATTGTGATCTTTTTTTATCCCACAGGAACTAAATCCCACTGATTACGGCGGTCCTCTCATGGCAGCTGAGCTTGTCAATGAATACATAAAAGATAAAAATGCGGCGATCCTTGATTTGGCGGCTGGTACAGGTTTGGTTGGAATCCATGTGAGTATAAAATATGGATTCTTTGCGCTTTATTTTATATAGGCCTACAATATCAATGGGCGAATGCATGCTAGCTTTGAACTAGAAAATTTTGTAACACAAGTGCATATAGATTGCAGACTTGTGCAAACATATATATATTTGATTATGACTTTTTATTAGTTTCCATTACATCTGACGCTTGCAAAATTTTCTGGATTTTCAGTGGGAGCTAATAAAAAGTCACTGAAACCGGTAACTCAGAGACGATAGGACGGATTCATGCAGGATTTTAAATTTTGTCTCATATTATTCTTTCCGATAGGATTATGACAGCATAGCTATTTGGGATTGACCGGGTACCCGCTTCCGTGTCCGGGCATGGCTGTTACCCGATCATCAGGCACAGGTACGGATACGGCTGAAGGTCATTCTCCAGGTGCGACCTTGTGCTGAGCGATGGTAATTTATTTTTGTTATTTGAATTCCGTAGATGTGTCCTCTGGAGACTTTCATTCATTCCTCACACCACGTCCACCATGAACAATTAACATTATTTCAGTTATTATTCTTAAATGCTTTCGTGTTCCATCCACGCATGCATATACCAAGGTGGGTAAAATACATGTTAAAAACGTTTTTAAAAAACTTGTTTTAAGCATGTTTTTTATAAAATGGCTTTTACTGTGCTTGTATTCGATTGAGGCAAGTGCCGGTTTATCAATTCTAACGTTAAATAAATAAATTCAGCATTTGCAATGAAGAACAAACTCATATTAATTAAAATCCGACGAAATCCTTTTTTGATTGTGATATGTAGGGTAAATAGAACTTTAGAATTGTAAGAACGTTTGTGTCATCTTCCGTTAGTAGCTCAGATAAATGTTTTCCTTAATATTGCCTTATTAAATACTAGGCAATTAAGTGACACTGAATTTGCATCAAACAATGATGAATGGAGGTCTACTGAATGGAGGATCCAACAGAATTGCACCAAATATCGGTAGTTGCACTGCCATTGTCATTCGTTTTTTTGATCACATATGTTTATAAATATTGTTTTTCAAGCAGATCAGTCCACTTATCTGCCACTTATCTCCCTTAGATCCATCGTCCTTGTGACATTTCGTCTAAGAAAGTTGAAACAGGATTCAAGACATCGCAAGACTCGTGCAGATAATCTATAGTAAATGACACACGAATATTGTCCATGATCTTTCAATAATTGCATAACCAATCGATCAGTGATCATTTTGATGAAAAAAGTGAAGTTAAAGAAAACTATTCAAAAGTTTTGGTAGAAAATTGTCAACAGTTAAAAAGTCACTTTGGAAGACTGGCTTTCGTCCAACACCTAATGACGATCGATGGTACCGAACTGTCATGATGGTTGCATGATGTTTCGGTTATAGCATTGAAAATTGCATTAATAATCACTTCTTAAAAACATGCTTTTAACAATTTGTTTAAAACATCACACACCCTGACCCTGGCATATACTAGTAACTCAAAATGCATTGATCTGCATGACTTCAAGTCACTGCGTTCTTTTTCTTTCATTGTGTTGCGGCTCATTCATTTTACTATCATGTGCTGTGGCTACAGGTGCTGCAGAAAAATGTGACTACATTTAATGTGTTCATGATCATGCAATACTGAGCATTTGCATGTACACAAAGTGATCGATCTGTTCAATCAAATATCTATAGGGAAGATATTAGGATCAATGCAATTCACTAAAAGAAGCTATAATTAGAGCATTTGGAGAGGCACAGATGAAGAGATGAAGGCACAGATTCTCATTTATTAGTACACTGGTACTTGATTTAATGCAAAGTGTCTCTGCAATGCGGGTGTGAACAGTTCTAAACAAAACTTTGAAGTCCTCTTGGCTTGCTTCGTGTGGATGACAGCTCACTTCGGTAGGGACTGGCTTCCTCTCAGATGCTCATTCACTCTCGTAATTAGGTGTCTCCGTGTCTCACCAATATAACAGTTTGAGCACTGTAAGCATGTATAGCACTGTTACATTGGTGAGACAAAAATTGCCATTACCGGATAATTTTGTCAAGTAGTCGGGGGTCACATTTTTCGTGTAGATAAAATAAAGCCGATATGACAAGAGTATTCGCAAAATTATTAAATGATTGTGGCATCCAAGAAATATGTATAAGAAAGGCTAAATAATTGATGGTCTGTCGAGTCATCATTCTTTCATGAAGAATAGTTGAAGAGTTTGGTGGATACAACTTTATTCCTTCATTATTTCTTATGAAGTAAACCGGTTTAGTATTTGATATGGAAATTGTTGAACTATTGTTAAACTGTAAAAGCTCTGATCTTGAAATTCATGGGCAAGTTAGGTGCGAAACTAATTTTGAGATATTATGTCACTCATGAACAAGCTGCAGTAATGATTGCTCTTTCGTACAGATTTTAAGTTAAGTCTTAGCGATAAATACCTTAAACCTTAATGGCAGAAGTAGACGGTATGTGTCATTTATTGACAGATTTGGAAACGCATAACAGAGAGTCCTATGATGTAACTTGTGTGTACTGCTATTTTAATGTGCCGGTATTAGAAAGCACAAGTTCCGTAATCTCTATATTATCACAATAGTAGGCAGCGCAACTACACTCACCTTTAAATCTCAATCAGACATTCAGAGAAATATGTCTGTAGCTTTGTGACTTTAGTAGCAATGACTCAAGGATATGTAATCAATATAAAAACATTCTGCCGAAATTAGAAGTTGCATGTAAATGAGTGAATTTAGTCAAGGACTACTAAGATATAATGTGGCGCGTTACGACTAGGGTGTACAATCCCGTAGCAAAATGTGAATCCCGAGATTGAGAAAACACTATCAGATTCATGCAGATTGCGGTTTCAGTCTACAATTTTGCCTTTGTATACGTTAATATTGATTAAATAGGCGCACCGACTCCAAATGGAAATGAAAAACTAATAATCAATTGTAATTGTAAATCATTATTTATGATTACGAATGTGAGCAATTTCTTCAATCATTATTTGTAATGAAGCAGCTCATGTAAGGTACGTTTGAATTTTACGAGATAAAACGTTTTTAAAAATAACCTTTCACGTCATGTGCAATTACACAAATTTCTTGTTCATTTCATTTAAACACTGATTTCATGATAAAGAATTGTGATTTCAAGAATAACAAAATGGCAAGTTAGCCAACAGAAACTCTAACGAAGTTATACTTGCATAATAAATACTTCATCACTGACAAGAAGATTGCTCCGCAGATAACTACAAGCGGTTTGCTGTGGCATAATACGCTTGCTTGCTTGCTCACCTTGTCGACCTTTGTCCCGCGTATCCCACGGTAGGTCCAGTCCTCTTTTTCCATTCCTTCCGGTTATGGACCAGGGAGGCATCCACTCCTTTTGCCTTCATGTCGGCGGTTATTGTCGCTGACCAGGTCTTCTTCGGGCGGTCTCTACTTCTTCTTCCTTCCACTTGCAGACGTGATGCTTTCTTAAGGGGATGGCTCTCTCCGCGACGCTGCACATGACCAAACCATGACAGCCTTCTTGCTCTTGCCACTTCTTGAATAGGGGCTATCTCCACATTAGATCTTATTTCTTCATTGGTCTTCCGGTCCAAGCGTGTGTAGCCCTGCATCCACCTTAGCATCCGCATCTCCGCCACGTGAAGCTTCTGCTCATCTGTCTTGAGAGGGGCCCAGCACTCAGAACCATAAAGGATTGCTGGCCTGATCATAGAGGAGTATACTTTGCTCTTTATCTTCAGTGGCATCCTTCTGTCACATAGCACTGGAGTCAGTCTCTTCCATGTGTTCCAGGTGCAACGTACTCGATGTGCAACATCACCTGCGCTGTTCACCTCAGTATTGACCATGGACCCCAGATATTTAAAGCAGTCCACACTCTTCGCCGGCTGACTCTGAATCTCCATAGTTGTTCTTCTTGGGTCGGATGACAGATATTCGGTCTTGGCATAATACAAGTATGGCTAAATCAGCAATATCGAGTTGACGCTGTGCCAGTAATTTCTTGTAAACAATAAGCAAAGTTCTGATTGAATGTGATGACCCCTGTGTCGAATACTTTTCAATGGCTGATTTGAGCAGTTGTAAAGAATAACGAAGAAATATTGTGAGCATTTTGGTTTTCCTTTACTAGCAATGTCTAAACTGAACGACTGACAGATAACGAAGTATCCCGAGTTTTTATGATCGAAAATCCCGGTATCTATGTAAATGAGTGAATCTAGTCACGGACTACTAAGAAATAATGTGGTGCGTTACGACTAAGTTCAATGAGAGTGAAAGTAAAGAAAAGAGGGATTTATTCGTCAGTCAAGAAAGTGGAAGCTATTAAGATCATGTTGTTTATAAAAAGCGATGAACTTCAAGCCACTTGAAATAAATGTGATTCAAATAATGTTTCATCGTCTAAAGACTAAGAAGATTGTTGAGTCTTCATCATAAAGATTGCAGATTCCCAGCATTTGGGTAATATTTTCTACACTATTAGTGTTAAGTGCACTCAGCAGAGGCATAGACATAAATAATATGCTAATTACAGTATCGAACATTACTGCGATGCAAAATGACAAATAGATACAGAATAATTGTAAAAGCAATAAGTTGCTTGAAGTTGGCAATGACCATGAAGGCGTACTTTGACAGTTCTTCATTTCTGTAGTCGCTGGCTTGTTAGACTACTGTTAGTGATCATGCATACTCTTTATTAGGTACCGCAAGAACAATTATTAACCGCTATTGTTTGTATGGACCTATAGGGACGTAATTTCACTTTATTGGCATCAATCTCAGTGTATAACTTTGCTGGTGCAGAGACGTTACTAGGATATGCGACATTATGCATTTACACTTATGGCAAGGACACGACAACATCTGAATGAATTTTGCGAATTTGTGTTGCATCGCGATTTTCTACATGAAAGGGTTCAGTCAGTACTAATATACTGTTCCACGGACCAATAAATACTGAATATAAGTAAAAGACCAGACAGAAAATTTACTTCATTCAGATAAAATTTGGTAATGAAATTAAATAGGGCCATCACCTACAATATGAAACTGTCTTAATGCACGCAAAAACATAAAGCTCTTCTAAATAAACAAGTGGCATAAAACGAAAAAGTGTATTTCTATGTAAGATCATGTTTGTTGATTCATTACCAGGATGGGTCGATTATGCATCCTTAGCATTCGCGCGCCATGATGTATAAAGTATACTTCTGCAAGTTTCAGGAGATCTGCGAAATACTTATGTTGTAATTCTTGGCGATTGTAAATAATGTGAACCCTTGCTCTCATCTCTCATCCACTATTCGTATGCCAGCATATCGATTCATAGCATGCATGTTGGCAGCTGTTCAGCACAGCAACACACCAACAAGTTGCCTCAGAGAAGCAATCCACCAATAGCTGCTTAGTTCGCTAAAACTGTTGTCTTATACTTTTACTGTTATTTGCTGTAAGTGGAGAGCCTACAACAACACATTTCAAATTGATGTGACACCAAGGTAGATTCGTAAACCGCATTGTGAATTACAGTTTGAATTCCGTCAACTAGGTTGATGATGCAACCAATCACACTGTAGATGTGCAAATCCTTTTTAAATGACTGTTTTCGTGGTGCGAAATTGTGAAAATATAAAAGACAAGAAATAATAACGCTAAGCTTATCTATCGATATATGTGGAACATGACGGCGATTCATTCCCTTTTCAGTTGAAAAACTTCTCATTCCACAATGTCGATGGGTTGGATCCATCAGAAATGCTCAACATTTCTAAGGAAAGAAAACTTTACAAGGCATATCACAGTTTTTTATTTGGATTGCATTTGGACAGCAAATCCAAACTTCCTACGGGTAAGAAAATTCCTAGAATGTATTTTGATTCATTTTTTGATGCATCCGTCATCCCATTCAGAGACAATTCTGATTCCTTCTCATCGGTGATCTTGTGCATAATAATGGTGTCAACACAGTCACCAGAATGCATGCCACATTTTCTCGCATACACCCCCTCGGGACATTTGATTATTTTGCCATTTAAGTTCGGGTTTTATTTAAGGCCGCTTTGTATGAACAAATTTCATAGCTTGCGATAAATGACCCAACTTTTTTAGTGATGAAATACAGGCGTTCTATTCATGAGGTGAAGTAAGAAAGAGATGAAATCGAAGAATGTGATCAACGAACTCTAGACGAAGATTTGTACGGTATATAACTACCGGTAGAAGCTTATGATGATTTATTCTCATACAGTGCTTTTCTATCGATCTTTCATTAGTATTAGTTGAATTATTTAATGATTCTATCACTTCTAATCGTTTTGATTATAGCTTGAATCTGTATGTGCTTAAGATAACAATGAAAGCAGAATTTCTTGCACAATTTGTTATATTCTATGATGGCAAGAAATAATGCGATCTGTGTTATGATTATCTTCACCTCTTGATGACCTCTTATCCCTTGATGACCTCTTGTTCACCTCTTGCAAGCACGCATGATAGCTTTACTTGCTCTTGACACGATCATGGAGGGTCTTGGTGATCTTCATGCCGCGTTGGCAGTTCGAAGACTGGGTTCGATTCCCTTCAGGCAAGCCATTGTTCATGGTGGTGCCAAGAGCAATGCGCACTGATATATCATTTCGACCTCGTGCAAGCCTGAAGTATTGAATTATTGGATCAATTATCCGAGGTCGCCTGGAAGCGGTTGCTATTGTTAGGCGCACATGGGCCTAAACCATATGACGTTGTCATTCTTTTCAACTTAGGAAGCACAAGCAGGCCAATGACATGCCGTGCATGCCTCCTCAGCTAAACACAAGAGTAAAAAGTAAACATTGCAATAAGCATCAAATATCACATACCTTTAGTTACTTGAAAAAAGCATCAGACATAGCAACTGCCCGATCGCGATCGCGGACTTGCAGTAAGAAATAGTCCGCGATCGCGGAATCGCTATGTTTTGATCGCGTGCCCAGCCCTGATTACTTTAAGCCAACTGTTAAGCAGTTGCAACTATTGACCTCGCCTACGGCTCGGTTTATCTATATCACGCCACAGCTAGTCAATAAAAAGCAGTATAAAGTTCAAAAGCTAACTATAACTATGCATAACACTGTGATTTACTTTAATGATCACTCATTGATGTATTCGGTTTAAAGCCTATCAATTCAAATTTGCCTTTCGTAGATATAATCATGAATTAACGATGAGCGCTTTTATGTAAGATGTGATGCTAATAACACATGTGATACACTGATCTTTAGACAAAAGAATCAAAAGTAGCTATAATATTTATGTATTATGAAGAGAAATCACAGCTTCTGTAGAATTTTTACCTGTCGTTGCTGAGGAATATGACAAAGCCTTTATTGAAAATCTAACATCTAAATAAAATTTGGATAAAACTCTTTGCGTCATTTAGTGAGTCAGGAAAAAAGGGAATAGTCAGGGTATACTTTGAGATAAAGTAACAATCCTTACAAATTTCCTACCACTGTATGTACTACCACTTACAATATGTACTACAAACTTGCGATCATAGCTTCTCCCGACGATTCCTGCTGTAAAAACTTCCTCTCCCTAGAGTTAGTATATACTGTAGAAGGAGTGTCGACTCAAAAAAGCTTCTGCATAAATGCTTCCTTTCTTGAATCTGAATAGTAATGTGGACCCATTTACATATTTTGAAGTTATTATAATCATTGTCTTTGATTATCAAGAAAACAAGTTCTTCGAATCCACTGTTATTTCTTAAAAAAGTCGAAATTTAGACTTTTTAAAAATGACATTTGATTCGAAGAACTTACTTTCTTGATCATTAAACTACCGAATCCGAATCATGATGCATTGTATTTGATTATGATATTTTGTTCTACCAGTTGCAGGTTGCTTGTGACATGATCACGCTTAAGAAAATACTCTTATTAATAAGGCTGACATTTGGTATCAATACCCAACTGGGTTCAACTCCAGTTCATTTAATACAATCGAAACTGTGTACGCAAATTGGGGATTCGCATTCTCACTTCGTAAATTAAATACCCCTGCTGATATCACTGTAACTATTTTTATTACGCAAGTGTGCATTAGTATTATGCGGAATTTCGTTTTTTGATGTTTTATGCGTTTCATGCTTAATACTCTCACTTTTTAAGATTCCTACGATTGCATCGTATCCTGTGGTGCTTATGGAGAAAATCACTTAGAAATCGATTCTATGGATGAATCTTTACGCATACTCAAACCAGGTGAGAAGCTATTTTAGTTTCATGTTAATTTGATTTTAAGGTTTAGTGGTAACTGGTATAATGCTGATGATTGACTCGACTTTGTTTTTCGAAAAATATTCACTTTTTGAAGTCTGCTTTAAGACATGCTCCACTAAAAGCAAAAATACAATCATGAAACATCAATTGTAATATCCTATCAGCTATCTTTCCGCATGGCCGACTCTAAGAGAAAGAACTTGCTTTGATTTGCAACCTGAATATATTTCCATGAATCATCACTGTGGTATGAATTAAGCCTTCATTGATCTATGGACAGTTGTTACTGCACTAGAGATTGGAGTTGGAGAATAGGAAGAAGATTTAGGACATTAACATTAAAATTTTAACTATTTGCATGTATTTTGCGATATTTCAAATTTACTTCAGCACAACCATGCATTAAAAGAAAGAAATCTAAAACTTGAGTTTTATCAAAATATTTTGGATGAAGCTAAATCACAAATTACACGCGATGACAATTTCATAATTTGTTTTGAAACTTAATATTGCAGATTTCCCCAAAATAAGCAAACTCTGACCGACTAAATAATCGAAGAGTCCTTTAACAGAAGTTCATGTACAAAGAGCAAATTTTTGTAAATAGTAGTATTTTCGAGTTGCCAAGGTCACATCGATTCCGCAACTCCAAAAGGATTAAATGGTGCTGTGAGAAACAAATGATCGAACAAAGTCAACGTGATATTCTTAGGGCAAAAGTATGCCGTATAATCAACTAAGATAATGTACATTAAAAATCATACACAAAGAGAAAAACGAAAAATAATTAATGTGAAAACAAAAACACAAGAAATGTTGACATATGTAACTCAAACCAGATCTTCTGTCAAGAACTTTAAAGGTTTTCTGCATGTTTTAAATGAATCTAACGTCTTGGAAGATGAGAATCTCTCTTTGACCAATGTCCTACTAGTGGATGAAATTCTTCGAGTGATTGATCGTCTGTCTAGTGAACACGAATTTCTGTCGACTCGAATTGTAGTGCGTTGATAGTGACAAATTAATTCACTTTTCCGTCTTCGGCTGGGACCTGATAACGATATGTACGCTCAGGAGGATAGTACTGCTATAGGAAGTTGTCTTGGCACAGTGACGGAAACATTTATGGAACGAAATACAAATTGTAAAGTTCTAGGAAGATTCAAATAGTGCAATAGAAATAGAAACCGACTTACATCGGTCTCTTTTAATTTCATTTTACCAACATGCGTGTACAGACACAGTGCATGCACACTTGCAGGTGACTATCATCACTGAGGACTTTGCTGGTGCCCCTTTTCTGACTTTGATGAGTCAATGACTCAGCCGTTGCAAAAACTACAACGCAACGCAATAAATGGCGCATGCTCATTTCACTGATGGCATCAGTTTTCATCTATTCGGTCATCCTGTTATTATAAATAGCGTTTTAAAATTCGAATCCCGGTAGAATAGTGTCCAACTGTGTCTAAGCTTTAGATGCACTGAATGCTGACATTTCAGACATTTCGATTAGACTAATTCAGCCATTAATGACAAAGAAATCTATGGGCATCGATGATATAGGCCTACTTAATGAAGAGTACCGAGGTGCCCTCTTTCCCTTTGCATTATACTAAAACTATTTGCGGCATCCAAAAAGCAATGACATTTACGGATCTTGTGGAAAATTATCTCCTGTCCCACAGCTGTCCCACTGACCATGGATGAATTCCGCCCGATAATTTTGCCTGTCCCAGAAAAGATCTTATTGCTGTGCAGAGAATGTAGAACTCATTTGTGGAGGCCTATAGCTCCATGTCACTCAATGATCGCAGCTCTTATCGACATAATAAAATAGTCTACTTGTGTATGATAACCATATGTTCAATGGTTTATTTCTCATTTCATTTGATTGTTTCCGGTTTTAAATCGCGTATATTCTCTCCTTATTGGAAAGCTTCGATCGCTTTCTTTTTCACCTGATTGTATAGAATCTTTGGAAAGCTAAAGGAATCAATGTTGGGACCAGCTCTATTTTCGTTGCTTGTTAGTGACTTCTCGGTTTCTATCATTAATGCATGCGCTATTCAATATGCTGATGGCTTGATTCTGCCAGCGCCATTGTCGAGATCAAGTGTCACTGAATCTCCTATTTTGAGCGAAATTGACTGTATAGAAAAATGGTGAGACGAAAAGGCACTGAATGAAAGTAAATAAGTTACAAAAAATGTATGTTCAATTGAAGCTGCCCATCTCAATTTTGAATAAAGTTAGTATTCTTGGTGTTAGACCACTACTATTACCAAAGGGACGATCATGTCTTCCACGTGATTAAGAAGGGAAATCGTCAAAAAGTAATGCACGATCTTCACTACATTAATTCCCAGGCTTCGTGGTCTTGCCTTTTGGGTCATATCGGAACAACTAACGGATCGAAAATCGTACTTGCAAATTAACTTGTGGTACACTCGTATGTGCGGTACTCTACCAAAATGTGTGATTTACAGCTGAAACATCTATGATACAAAACTCGGAAATTATCACGAGCGCTTGACGGATCAAAAGTAAATGTCCAGTAACAGCACTAAACGGAATGCGAGTGGAGCGTGGTAGACATCTTCTCTGACTGTAAATCCAACGCGGAACGTGCTCGACTACTCTCTCTCTCTCTCTCTCTCTCTCTCTTGCAAGTTCCTTCCAGTTCTCCCCCACGTGCTTGCATCCACAAGCACATTGAATGATGCACATTTCCGAGTTTTGTATCATAGTGGTTGAAGTTGTAAATTACGCATTTTAGAAGCCCTTTCAATTAAGTACTTGATCTGTGTAAACAAAAGGATTTCATATTGTCATTGTCTCTACCGTGGTAAAGCTTTCCATTTCACTATTGTTTCTCTGACTTTGATATCTATGTTCTGTCTACTGTACATTTGCGTTGTGACAATGAATTGTTATTATTCCATTTCACTTAGCTTTTTGCTGCTCATTTCACAATCAGATTTTCCGGTGTCACCGCCAGACGAGAAGCAGACGAAAGGTCTCGCGATACAATATAATGCGCTCATCATTATTTGTGGCATTTTTCATATACAAAAATACAAATGGGGCACAATTCTTCAAAGTTTGATTTATGCAGGGTGAGTAAAAAAAACAAGACACTGTATAAATGGGCCCTATGTTTCATTTTGTTCATATGAATATGAAAACAGTTTGCATTTTCTTAAACTACTAGTCTTTCTGCATGTTTTGATACTAAACATGCCATATTTCTTTTTATGTGTCATCCCACAGGATGAAATTGAATAGTAATTGGTGAAACCGTATCTGCACCAGGGCGTCAGAACTTGATGGAGTTCACATCATGCCTAAAAAACACAAGTTCTTTGAAACATATCTCTATTAATTGAACAAACTTGAAAAACTTAAAGTGAGCGAAGACGAAGCAAGAAACACAATTACTTAATCTTCGACATGAGACCATTTCCTTGGATACAGGTGTGACCCCCACGCCTCATTTTGACAAAGGCACGTCGAATCATCTGTTTGCGTCGGCGAAGAGTATCCGCCTCACTAAGAATTCTTTGCTGAAGCTCATCGTGACTCGTTGGTGTTTTGAATACCTGACCCTTCAGATATCCCACGCGAAAACATCCATGGGGATCAGATCTCATGATCTGGAAGGCTTCTCAACTGGATGATTGAAAACGAATATTCTTCCTCCGAAAAGTTCTTGGAGTCGATTTCTGACATCGCCTCTCCTGTGGCAAGGCGCAACATCAACGTCAACTACGTCAAAATGAGGCGTAGGGCTCACACTTGCCTCCAAAGAAATGGTCTCCATGTCGAAGATTAAGTCATTGTGATTCCTGTTTCGTCTTCGCTCACTTATAAGTTGTTCAATTAATAAAAATATGTTTCAAAGAACTTGTGTTTTAAGCATGATATGAACTCCATCAAGTTCCAACGCCTTTCAATTGAACAATCGCTATTCAATTTCATCCTGTGGGATGACGGATAAAAAGAAATATGGCATGTTTAGTATCAAAGCATGCAGAAAGACTAGTAGTTTAAGAAAATGCAAACTGTCGTCATATTCATAATAACGTAATGAAACAGCCCATTTATACAGTGTCTAGTTTTTTACTCACCCTGTGCTATGTTTCAATTCATTCTAATTGTTAAAACAATACTTTTTTTGCTTCTCTTCATCATTCAACTACAATGATGATCTTAATATTAGAAAACGAATGTTGATGATTGATTACGCTATCCTATTGCTTTATAGGAGGAATTTGTATCATCGTTATGAGAGAGGCATATCTACAAGAAGTTGATGCCTACCGGGGGTTATTTGAACCACATCTACGAGAGCTAGCATCTTCAGGACAATGTGAAATATTACTGCGTGAAACCAGACCAAATTACTTTGTTGAAAAAGATGGCGCAATTTTTGTATTCCAAAAAAGATCTCAATGATTTTACAAAGACTGCTATTTTTTCGTTTATTTATGATGTGGATGATTGTATATTTCAAATGCAGCAATACACTTTTGTGAAAGCAAAATCTGTGGAGTTTTTCATGCCTCTGTCTAATCATCGCAGTGATGAAATTTTTTTGAACATTTGTTGAACAACTTGATAGCCAAATTAATTTGGCAGGCTATTTCATCATTCTTTATTTTAATGTCTTCAGAACATGATGAAGGCTACAAAGGAAACAGAGAAAGATGTTGCGGTAAGAAGGCTGTGGTTGAATAATCGAATCGATTTGAATCCTGAAGTTGGCGCTCTATGAAGTCTTAATAAGAAAATGAATGAGCTGAATTAATGGCAACAAAACTCAATGTCATAAGTAAAGATTTCGAGTTGCTCATTGAGAAGGTCATGATACACATAAGAAGCCTATTTATATCTTGTCTGCCTTCTGTACAAGGAGGTCCAAGTTTCATGACCGGTTTACAGCTTCTCTGCTAGATTATTAAGTTTGAAATTTTCAATTCATGTTGTTGCTCAATTCATTGAATCCAGCTTTGCATCAATTCAATCCGAATTCATATGCGGATCGTATTATGGTAAAAACATGTGATTTATTGATGTCACAATCACATCACCACCTTAGCTTAAACGTTATCAGGCTCACAGATTTAGCTAATCAACTACAGCAAAAATGTCGGAAAATTTGATATCAAATGAATGCTGTTGATAGCAATATCCAGGGTCGCCGGCAAGGGTGCTGCACCTGTTACATGCATGCCCTCTTCATAAATTGCGGTAATTTTCCTCAGACATCATTTATCGGATTGATTGACCAAATCGATTACCTATTTTGCCACTAACTAAAATTCTATTGTGCTTGATGTTCCCCAACATCGCGGAAATCGTGTGCAAAACAAAATCTATTGAAAATGAAATTTAACATAATAGATGTGTTGTAAATTGCAGTCATAAAGATTTGCACATTCAACAAATGATGGAATGTAAGATAATTTAATCATTAAAATGTACTAATATAAGATATGCTCTATTACATTATATCATTACTTTTTATGTGATATAATATAAATAATAAGTTAATTTTGTGCTGCATGCATCAGTGTATTTGCAGTGCTTTAATAATTTTCTTATCGTCAACTAGGAAAGCATGCGAATTACGTAGAAGTCAATATTAAAATTTCATTTTCAAATCAAAGGTAAAAATGCAGACCTAACTTTCCGCAGAAATGCAAGCATGCTTTATATACATCTATAGTGCACACTTCATCTTCACCATCATGTGAAGCACTTCCCATTTGCATTTTGTCTCCAAATGCTGGTGCAATCGATTAGAGCAATCATTACAATTGCTGCGAGATTGCTTCCACACCTGTGGCAACGTCGTGTCATTTGTGGAACTGAAAGAGTGAATCTCTTCAGAAAACCCGAAAAACTTTCCAACAATTCGGATTGACGATGTCGGCGTTAATCGAATATCCGCTTAAGTTCAGCGAATGTCAACGTCTTCCACGCACTTTTGCGTTTAGAACGAAAAGCGGCTTCCGTTTAGAAGAATATCCGTCTAAAATGAATTAAAGCAGATGACATTAATGCCAATGAATGTCAGCAAAAATGACCTTCCTTGGGTCTCGCAACGATAGAAGAATTCCTCCACGTTTTAATCAACGCCACTATGGCAAAATTGTAATCTTAAACGAGTGAAGGCTTCTGCTTCTTCACCAGAATGAGGAACTCAGCAGGATGGCGCTTTGTTCTTGGTCATTGGCAAAGATTGTCAACAAAATGGGTCGCTTTGTGTTCTTAAGCGAATTCAGAATCTCTCTTCCATGGTTTCGAATGGCTCCCAGCAGTGTTAGGCCTTTCTGAAGCATGTGAAGTGAACAGGATGTTAGTCAGTACACATGCATGCCGAGATTGGGGCTGAAGTAAGGACCGCACAGTTCATGACAACATCACGTCCTAAGTCATGGTGAAAAGCGTTATTTTCAAGACCAACATACATTTTCGCATTCATATCAAAGCTAGACAATGCGCCACAAAGTAAAAAAAAATTAAGCCGTAGTCCTATTTCCAAGTTACAGGGTATAGTCGGTTTGCTCGGAGATTCGACCGATTCGACCATTTGCTTGCCGAAGGTCACTGTGTGAATGACGATGTCCAAGCAAGCAATAAATTAGTCGTATGAAAGTCTTTCACATGCCATTATGAAATAAACTACGTAGGTTAAAATCCTGTGCATCATAAGCTGATAGCACGTATAAGCTGCGGATAATGGTCTTCACCTTGCATCCTCAGTCAACAAGCGATTGGATAACAAAGACCAAGCTTCCGCGTGATCTCTCGCATTTTCAAAGCTCGCTAAGGCAGACATTGAATCATGAGAGTGAACCACGGCCCAATTTTATGCTTTCTGTTGACATCAGGTCTGTAAACAATGTCTCTGCATGAAGATCCTTGATTGTCAAACAATTAATAGACTGTTACAACTGTCATTATAACTGTTAATTTCTCAGACTGTGTCGGAATGTTCAGGACATCTTTGCGATATTTTCCCGATCAATATTATTTGATGGATGTAATAATGATTTTAATAATGTATTGAGCAAATAGTCATGGCTACATAACGACACATTTGCCCTAATTTATGGAGCAACTTCCATATTTGAGATTTACAATAGATAATACCTAATTTGCTGACTAAAAAGAGAACTCCCATTAAAACCGGTTGAATTTTGGTCAGATATTGTCAAAAATCAGCTTCCAAAATCAGAACATATTTCTCCTTGGCATTTTGAAAGAACTACTTTAATATTGATTGAACATGATTGCTTTTGGGGGACGATGATAATGAAAATCAAAGTTCCGTCAGAATATGTGTTTAATTTTATGGCACAGTAATTAATTATCAAAGTGCCGTTTAATAAACCCATATTTGGGCCGAACTTCAATTTTCATTACTTTAACATTGATGAGATGCTGCAAGTGCATAGCCACATAGTCTAGGTATGGTCCGTCCCCTGCCTGTGCCCCTAATTAAAATTATACCCATTCAAGATGGATGTAACTGCACATATACAAGGGCATTTCATGGTTAAGAGCTAGCATTATATACAAAATACAGGACTAATTCCGATCGGAAAATCGCGTCCTTCGCACATGTAAATTGCACATGTGTACAAGCCCATCACAGAAAAGTAAGTGACGATGCAATTACATGCTTACATTCATTTTTATTACGCAATCTATCATCATTTGGCCTACGTGATTAAAAATAAAGTTGCTTTAGCACTTAACACATAAGGATGTCTTATGCTCTCAGTTGCATGAAATTTTCCATTTTTATGCTACCGGTCTGCTACCGGAGTCATAGACATATCAAGTCCCGCAGTCGAAGTCCTATCAAACTGATATGACTGCATGCGATTCCGTGTTATACACTGGATGGAAGGCAGTGCAAGAGGTGGTCTACTGTCACACTGTGTACCGCACATTTGCAAGTCATTTCCAAGTAGAAAGAACACGTTTTGCTTAATGCAATATCTATTTGAATAGAATAAGGCTTTTTTGTCTTGCAGCAAAAAGGCGTCACGTATACATTTACAGATAGTGCTGTAAATTTGCAGAATAGATACCTAAATGTGCTAGACTTGGGTGAAAATTGACGACAACGTGATTTTTACCATTCGATTTGCGTACTTCTCATACACACCAGTTGCTTGTCTTATGAGCATGGAATAGTTATCAATTCAAAGTTAACAGGCCTGGGCAAAGCCTTAGTAAGCCTGCAACGCATTTAAGACATGAAATTTCGGGCAGTGGCACGTGGGTGTGGTACCCCAAATTGCTCTTCCTTGAAGTCGATGCAACACCTGCTTTGAACCCGTGCCGGCGTCCCTGGCAATATCCTGATTTCACTGTTTCTTAATTCATTCTTTTAAGATCGAATTATTCCAGCAGTGTGTTGGGGAGCGCTATGGAAAAACTGTGGCGTAATGAAAAACCATGCCTCCAGCAAAACTTACACTCGTTTCACTATCATTTTAGTGAAATCAATCAGCAGATGACTACTCACCTCATAGCAAAGACCTACCTGTAACTCAAAGATGAAAATCGGTCGCCGGCGTTCATTATTTCAATGAGCAAATTCATCAACAAGCAAGAGATATCTTTGATTGAAAATTTATCTTGATCACTCACTTAAGCCAATTTGAGTCAACTATTATTTAATAACTTATTAATTAGTTGTTACATCTTTTAGCATATTGGAAATGATTTTAGCTAATATTGACATTCATGTTGATCTACGATCAAAAGTCGTTGAATCGGACTGGAACAATTCCGAAAAAGTATCATATTCTCTCTTCCCTCTTTTTAACTTGTGCACTTTTATACATTAGGACCCGAATAATTGCGGACCATGATGGGTATTTAATGAAGAATCACGCTAAAATATTTAATTAAGATCTGGCATTCGAGGTCTTGCATGCATGCAATTAACGACCTTTGAGGTAATTTAATGTGATTGTTATCTTGCGTCTCAATGTCAATGTGTTTTACAA
Organism: Prostheceraeus crozeri; assembly: GCA_907163375.1. NCBI lineage: Eukaryota > Metazoa > Platyhelminthes > Polycladida > Euryleptidae > Prostheceraeus > Prostheceraeus crozeri. The sequence goes on along the minus strand of CAJQUW010014055.1, from coordinate 38,240 downwards.
GAAAATAACATTCTCTTATTCAATGTTGAACGAATACCACAGCGATCAATAAGGTAACCCATGAGCCACTATAATGACAGGAACATTTCACTGCCATCAGCTGCGATGTGACCAACAGCGGTTGGCGAAACAATGCATGGCGCAATTAGAGTTGGAAACCGGTCGCCGTCCTCGCCCGGCCATTTAATTTACGCAATTAGAGCAATGATAACTAGAGTAACCATCCATGACGTAGTGTACTTTGATAGCTGTTGATAAAAGTGAAGAGGATTTTTCCAAATGGTGACATCGAAAGGATCAAGTCGATAATGATCAATCAAATACACTATGATGTTGTGCAGCTTCTCAAAAGTGTTTCAAACTTCGAGAATATTGAGCAATGAAAGTGAACATAACTGTTATTTACAGCCTAATAAAGTTAATCTGCTTCATCAACAGTGTAACAAATTGCGTAAAGGTCAATTGAAAGGAAAATAATGAAGAAATGGCCTATGTAACAAAGTGATATGTACAATAAGTGCGATTCGTATAAAAAGTGCGACATGAACGTGGCTTACAGAAGTTCGATAGTAAAGTTTGATGACTAATGGTAAAGTGCTTTTTTCATTTTGATTAATTGCTTAAATGAATCAAATGATGACTGAAAATGCTATTTCACCTATCATCTGCTGTGGACCAGGGGTGCCTCACCCGCGGGCCGCATGCGGTCCTTTTAGTCTGATGTTGCGGTCCTCGACCCTAACTCTCAGTTACACTCACTAGCAGCCCTTTCCAGCGCTCACTCGGCTCTGCGGATAATCACATAAATTGAAGGGATCACTAGGTGACAAGCCACGCTCAATCACACGTAATTCACGCGTGAACCACGCGTAATTACACATGACCCCAAACATCCGTGGCTATGCGGGATATTGCTGCAATATATGTTATATAAGTTAGTATAGTTGGCAGTCCTGGTATATAGACTTTGCGTGTCATGTGTCTGCATGTATCAGAGGCTAAACAATGTGATAGGACCTAAATTTCATGCTCAGGGAAGACAGAACATGCTTAGCGGTTCATCCGTGGTTCAAGCGGCAGCGCAGACAGCCGTAGACGACGCGCAAACTATAAACGCTCGCCCGCGCGTATTCATAAACATTTCCCATGTTTTAACAGCATCAGCTCAATCAAGTGATTTCTGACTCTTAGTAAAAGCGCGTATGTACGCGGGTAGAAGAATAGAATGTCTTTAACCACGGATGTTTGGGGTACTCCGTAATTGCGCGTGAATTCGCGTGGCATGCCACCTTGTGATTCACTGTCATTTCTCTGTTTCATCCGGTTTCATCTGAAGTACCGAAAATTTCTTCTGTCAGTGCGTACACATTGTATTTGCTAGCTCACATGTATTTTGTTGAATCTGTGCATATTGAATTTATGTACATGTATGTTAAATTTCATATTTATATCTTCGCACCCCTAAAATGTCTGCGAAAGCCGACAGTTATCTAAAAAATGATTTGTTCCCTATTTCGTATTCTAAATATGCTTAACCATTCACTCACTATCAGGGATGCGGAGCCGACTCCGACAACGGTTGGCAAGTACATATAGCCTAGTCTTTTTTTAAAAAAAACTGATAACCTACATCATACGTCATTGTAGGCTTACCTCAACCCAAAGCTTGCCTCAACCTGTTTTTAGTGATTATTGCTGTATCAATTATCAATCATTTTCGATGACAGTTTATCAAATATCGCTTTAAGTCGGATGCATGCGACTCGTCTCCTCTCATCTTGTTGATGTGTGCTTCACACGGTTTTTCTCCAGTCTTTACCAGGCAGGAAAATCCTCCATCCTTCTCCAAAAAATATGAGCACACTTTGGATTTCAATATGCTCTTTGGAGGAGCCATCACACACGATTAACGTGAGGGCAAGAGGTAATGCTCTTAAACAAGCCAATTTAGTTTTGTCTCTGATGTGACCTTTGGTGCGTAAGTGTGATAGAGGCTAGGAAGGCTTGTCTTCTCTACTAAATCACCGAATGAAAAGACAATCCTTTTTTTCACTATCACGGTTCATTCCCTCAACTATTACAAGCTTTGCATGCAGCAGTGTCTCTGTACTTTTGCTTGACGGAGAAAGTTGACGTCAAGACACTGACAGCTATGTACGAGGATAAATAATTTGTTTGTATTATGTTCTAGGTCTATAGTTAAAGGCCGTAGTCCTATCAATGATAGGACTCCGACTCCATCAAAAAAGATAAGACTCCGGGACTCTGACTCCGCATCCCTGCTTACTACCCAGCTATAGGCCTACTATTTAAGGTCTTCTTATGTTTCTGAATAATGAAGTGAATAAGAATCACTTTGTGAAGAGGAATGTGTAATTCAATCATCAATTAAATCAAGTTTCTTCAGTATAGGCTACGGTAAATTAAAGTAAGGCTTTATACCGTAATACATGTACTTATAGGCTACTAATTACTATTGTTAACGCAATAAAAAAGTTGTATCCCATTAATACCACACTTTTCATAGGCCAACAAGTTATTAGAACAGCACTTCAAAGATGTGCGATAAGACTTCTTACAAACGCAGCATTTGTAATCGACCACAGCATCTTCAACAGAATTGGTATCCTCTGTGATCTCAGAAAATTTTGTCATCAAGCTGATAGTAGCAATAGCATTAACTAGCTTTGCGTTTCTGAAGTTGAACATGTAGGCTACGTGTAAATTGGTCAAACAGCATCTGTTGTGTCTTCCTTCATCTTTGAACGCAAATTTGCATAGACAAGGGCTATAAAGGTCTCAGAATTTCGTGGCTTCAGTTGAAAGCTGTCGTCAAGCCATTGAATAGAAACTTGGGTAGCAGAAACAAAATTTTATTTGATATAGCAATGACACTAGGTGACATTCCACGCTCAATTATCTTCATGATCATTATCTTCAATTATCTTCATGACCCTAAACATCCGTGTTTACCGCGTAACATTATTGCAACACATATCGGCAGTCCTGTTATGAAGACTTTGCGTGTCATGTGTCTGCATGTATCAGAGGCTAAACAATCTGATGGCCTAAACTTCACGCTCTGGGCAGACAGAACATGCTAAGCGGTTCATCCGCTGTTCAAACGGCTGCGGACAACCGTAGACGACGCGCAAACTACAAGCGCTCGCCCGCGCACATTCATGTTTTGACAGCATCAGATCACATGATTTCTGACTCTTAGTACAGTGCGTATGTACGTGCGAACTGCCTGCCCCTAACCACGGATGTTTGGGGTACTCCGTAATTATGCTTGGCAATGTCAACTAACGGAATTACCGTAAAATAAGAACTGTGGCCCATAGATATACCTTCAATTTAGTAAGAATGTACTACTTCGTTTACCTGATTCTAATCATTTATTGAAACTTAGCCAATACAAGTTTTTGCCCAACCTTACTTCATGTGATGGGCAAATTTAGTTCTGCTGACTGCCGAATTTTCATGAATTAATCGGTAATTGCTTTGGACAATGTAAAATCTACCATCTCAATTTAAATCCTTTGGCTCAAAGAACATTCAAATGCTTTCAAATTGCAGCACCATTCCGAGTATGTCTGAAAGTTAGGATGGTCAACCAAACCCTATCAATCAAGAAGTTCATGACTTGTATCTCGAATATTCTATATTTCACATGGAAAACAGATTTCATGCTCCATTCTCATCTTTATATGTCAATTTCATCATCAAGAATAAAGAAAAGTGAACAATCCCGAATCATTAACAAACTAATACTGATGTCTTACACAATTTTTTCAGCAACAGTCTGAATAAAAACACGTGAGACTGACAGCTCTTCCTTTTTATTTACTGTCTTTCGAAGAACATATTCATTACTGATAACGCGGAAGTCATTCTTCTCAAATAGATCTAGAACTTCCTCTATTGTGAAGAAATACGATCTCGTTCCATCCTGTCGAACATAGGAACGTTCAGCAAGTTTTGCACCGCGTCCAAACCGAATCTGTGCGTGATCATGCAACGCATAATCTCGAAATAATAAATGTCCACCTTTACAAAGACACTTAGAAACCATTTTCACAGCAGTTGACATTTTGTCTGGATGAATAGCAGAAAGAACAAAGATCAAAGTTGCCACTTTAACACCACTTTCGGGAACAAATGTGTGAATGGTTCCATCAGTAACATCACAAGTGAAAGCCTGACAGCGAGTTTCATCAAACTCTTTGTTTTGTCGCAGAAGATCAACAGCACGAGGAGAGAAATCACAAGCCCAAACGAGTAAATTCGGTAAATCATCCAACAGTGGGAAAATGAAATTTCCGACTCCACAGCCAACTTCTAGGAGAGTCAACTCTGCATCGTTCGGAAAATATGGAGCGAATTCACGATCTGTCCAGTGACGGTCCTTAAAAAATCGAGTGGTGTTACGTTTATAAAACAAATCCCAGTTCTTCCGAGCATCTTTTTCCAATTTCACTATCTGAAAGTTGGATAATGTGATTTTCTCCTCATCCAATTTTCTTGATTCCTCATTCGATAATTCCCTTACAGAAGTTGTTTTGCATTGAAATCCTTCTTGTACTTGATCTGAAATTTAATAGAGAAAGCATCAAGGTCGATTATCGTGTACATAGTCTTGCTCACTTAGACGTAGAGTAAAAGAAGCAAGTACTATAGCACAATAAAATATGGCTTTGAAAAGAATAACTGTATTATGACTCAGATTAATTCATCAAAGTGTACATGGGCTGATCCGCGCGGTCAGTCACGTTCCAAAATCGTGCAAAGTCTTATAGTAAACGTTCTTAAAGTATTATTCAAACTAACTTTTATATTTCACACATGAGCCAGGTACTAAGCTTCTCAAAAAGGGTAGTCGTCATAATTTATCTGCCTTATTTTTTTGTCGGCACAAATTTAAAAGCGCTCAGTCACATTCTTCCGAGAAAACCGTTTTCTGTAGTTGATTAATACCTTAGTCAAACTCTGCGAATTGTGATTTATTTGTGCTTAGATAAGATATTCTACGTGTTCGTCATACCAACCACTTATTTCACTTCTAATAATAAAAGAAAATTCCGATTACTACACTGGTAGATAAAGTAATGTCCGGTCAGTTAGGTTACAGGTGCTTCTGTTTATCGGTCAGTCACGTTCCATAAAACTATAGAGCAGACACGAAGTAAAAAGCTAAGGTAGGTTCATTACTAAAACATCTTGATATAACCCATATATAGCATCTAAGATTTCGTAAAGTACCTTTGCTTTATGAAACAACAGTCTCGACTCTCTAGATTAAACTTGGAAAATATATACCTAGTTGACAATTCTCACGCATTGGCCCACATCCCAACTCGTCAATTACCAGGATGAGAGCGCAAGTCAGCGAGAGCGCTAAATAAGCGCTTTATTAGTCCGGTCGCCACAGCGAGTTTCTGCAGGGACCGAGGCCGAAAAAGGGACTTTCACAGAATGACGAACACCCCATTGCTACTGTGAATCTGCATGTCTGCTGAGTTCTACGCGGTTCCTCTTCTTGTCAGACAGAAAACCGCATGTAAGACCAATTTGAAGCAGATTGAAGTTTTTGGTTAAAATGAAGTTTTCTACGCTTTCTCTGATTAAGGGAGGAGTCCTGAGCCCTGTGCCATAAATTTTCGCATAGTATCTTCAGGTCGTAGCATGTTCGTGTACCTTTCCTTATGAATCTGAACAACTTCAGATTTAGCGAGCCTTCTAATGTCGGCAAACAACATTTTGGCCGACTGAAGCCACATTTTCTCATATTATACCTATCAGAGTTCTTTAATTTTTTTTATCAGACAAATTTTGTTTTTTTATCAGAGTTTTTTAATCATGCGGAATTCTTTAATTTTGTCTGCCAAGAACAGAAGCCGGGTAGAACTTGAAGATTCGCAGTAGCCATAGGGTGTACAACTGTGCATTACTACGTAAGATTTTTTTCATCGATGCTTTGGAAAAACACACTACTGAACACTGCTATAAGCATGCTTGCAAAATCTTGTTTTTAAACATGACTTTAAACTGCGCTTTTAAACTACTTAAACACAATTCCAAAGTGTTTTTTTCTGGCAGCGATTTTTTAAACATAATTATTTAAATACATTGAGCGCAATTTGAGCGAACTGTAATCTCAGTTTTGATGAGCAGTCTTCTTGATGCATGTGTAGGTTACAGAACGAGAGCAGATTAAGACAAGAGAACCAGTAGTAATGCTGCTGTTCATACATACTAGAGAAGCAAATGCCAAGGTCTACAACACTCTCGAAATTGAGTAGCTATCAGCAAAAGTAAGTAGCATCATGTAGACTAAGTAAAAAGAAAAAGGAAAAATAAAAAAATTAGATTGGAATTTTTAACATTTTTTTCCTTTTTCTTTTTTGTATACGTGTATATAATTTTTGTTTATTTATTATTTTGTAATTACGCTTTTTTCTGCACATACAGATGCCTGAATCTTTCCTCTCATGAATCGCAACAAGTGACGCTTTGCTTTTATTGTTTATAGACAGCTTTGTACATAGCTATAGGAGTGCACTTCATCTGTCTTGTACGTGCTTTATGTCAACTGAGTTTTACGTCGATGTGAATGGCGCGAGTTGTTGTCGGTACGAATTTTCTCGTCATTTATTATCCGCCTGAAGATGGAGCAGGTCTGCGCAACATGTCGTGCGCTGCAATAAAATGTAATTTGGCAGATTGGTCTCTTCATATGAAGTTTTTCTTTTGATTAAATCATGCGTCTGCCTTCTCGGCTCTGCAGATCAGACTATTGGCAGATTGTCAATAGAAATTTAACTCTTCAGAAAAAAATTACATCATAAAATCTTTATGTGAAGATACTCATACTCATGCAGTACTGGCAGGAGTCATGTGTTGCCTGTGTCAAGTTGATGAAAGGAAATAAAACCAATAGAACAAAATAAGAATATACGACCAATGTATCGACCAAAAACATGGAGATATATTGAGAGGAGAGAAAAGAAAAATAAAAGAAAGAAAAACTGGTATCAAAGAGGAAATTGCAAAAGTGCTCTCTTTATTACAGCAACACCTAATTCGATTTTGAAAAGAAAATGTGAAAAATAAGTTCAGGATAGCGGTTTAAGAATAAAGGTCATCGAAAAAACTGGGACAACGCTTAAATCAAAATTACAAAAATCCCATCCTTTTCAGAAAGCTAAATGTGAAAATGAATGTCTAGTATGTAAGTCAAACAGCAAAGGAAATTGTGAGACATCAAGAGTGACGTATGAAATAGAATGTGACAATTGTAAAGTAATATATGTGAGTGAGACGTCGAGAAATACAAAAAAGAGGGGAAATGAACATGCCAAACAATTGAATGAAAAACAAGAAACATCTGTATTATGGAGACACTGTGAAATCCAGCATGAAGGAATCAAACAAAATTTTAACATGAACGTAACCGGGGTGTACCATAACAACGCAATGGAAAGACAGTTCGCCGAAGCTGTAACAATCAGAAACAAAAATTTTTTTTTGAAAGGAAAATATATGTATATTTTTCAAAATGAGAAGGAATGATTATGTCGGTAAGCAAGTCAAATCAGAGTGTCCATTTATGAGTAGAGTGACAAGAACAGTAAAACAATTCTGCCTTCTGGTAGTTCTAGAAAAAGGTACAGTTACACGACCGTTACGGTGTTGAGGAACGAGGGGAAAAAGAGGATGAGCAACATCTTGAGTTTTCCAGTACAGGGATTCGAAAGCTCGGAAACGTACAGTGCAAAAATTAGACATATCATTATTACAGCCACAATCCCTCCTGCAAATAATTCGACGCGATCGTTTAAAAATTCTTTTGATATGTCTACGTGTTTCAAAACTATAAACACCAAAAAGTTGCGTACAATATAATAAAATGCTCTCTATTGTTGCCTTAAAAACGTACCATAACTCGTCATGACTCAACAATCTTCTTAAAACTTTGAGTGCATACATACGCTTGTTACATAGTGAAACCACGTTCAGAAAATGAGACTTCCACTTCAAGTCGGAACTCCAGGTTACTCCAAGAATTTTCAATTCGTCTACAATTTTAAATGGAAACGGAAAAAATACCTGACAACTTTTATTAAGAACACACATAGCTTTTGTTTTACTCTCGTTCAACTTTAAACTGTTCGACATGGCCCATTCTTTGATATGATAAAATTCCTCTGTGACAACACCTAAAGAGTCAACAATGTCAGTTCGAGAGACAGGACAAATTTCGCAAATGTCGTCAGCGTACATTGTCAGCTTTGTTTTCTGACAAATCGGTCTGATGTCGTTACAATATAAAACAAAAAGATAGGGGCCCAATAAGGAGGCCTGGGGAGCACCACTAGTCACATTTCGTTGCTGGCTGAGAAAGTCACAAACTTTAACACATTGGGACCGGTCAGTGAGGTAGGAGCAAAGTCAAGAAATGAAACCACAAGGGTAGCCACTGTCAATTAATTTGCGGATAAGAATTTTGTGGCGGATCGTATCAAACGCTTTAGAAAAATCATAGTTGATTACAACACATCCGCTGATGTCAGGAGAATCTAGCATACTTGTAACAGTGTCATGCATAGTGATAAGATTGCACGTAGTATTTGACATTTGTTTATAGGCAAATTGGAAGCTCGGTATATCTTTGCAAAACAAATCACGCATATGTCTCAACACATGGAATTCCAATAACCTAGCCGGTGTGCTTAACAAGGTTATAGGTCGAAGCTGATTCAAAGAGACAGGCACAGATTTCGGAATGGGCGAGATCACACACTTCTTAAAAATCAATGGTACTTTTCTTGCAATGATGGAAGAGTTTATTATATTACAAAGAGGCTCGGAAATATATGGCGAGGCAAGCCTGTAAAATCGATTGCTGATGCCGTCAGAGCCGGTAGACTTATTCAAAGATAAATGTTCCAAAAAGTTAAACACATCAACTGGATCTAACAGCGGACACCAATCATCATCAGCACTATACACTAATGGATCACCAGCATAGAGGTGGTCAGCGAAGGTATCATTGATGGCGTCAGCTGCAGCCTCTCGATTAGGATAGTCTTGAATCAAATTCAAAATAGGGTTGCCACATCGTTTACCTTTTATGTCATTCACAACACCCCACACATTACGCGCAGATTCCTTTGACCTTTTAATCCATCCTTCTTTACATCTAATGATTTCAGCTTTGCACTTTTCTTTGTAGTGACTGTACAAGTCAAAATTTCTTTCTCGATAAGCCTTCCATCTTCGGTTTATGATGTCCTTCAAGTGTGGCGTTATCCAGGGTTTGTCCCGCGAAGTCATGGTAATGACTTTACATGGAAAAGCGGACAAGCAGTCAAGAAAATACTCATAGAATACATCAGTCTTACGATCGATGTCAGACTCACGGTAGACATTGACAAAAGAACAATTTTTGAGCTTCAAGAGAAAGTTAGAAATATTCGAAGCGTTGATATCATACAAAACATGTTTATATTCTGAGGTCTCTTTATTGACACAAATAGGCCTATCTGGCCGCAAAAACACTTGGCCATGGGAGCCACGACGATTCACAGTTAAAGGAGGGCCTACCACAGCAGGTGGATAATTGTCCTCTAAGGACTGACTCACTAAAAAAATGCGATCCAAGATCGCATTACCACGGGTTGGAGTCAACACTTTGTCAACCAAGTCAAAAGTACTTTGTAACAAGGAAGTATCAAAATTGTTTAAATCACCGGCAACAATGATGTTCATGTCTGGTGCTGCAATAGTCGCATCATCTAAATGATCACACAAAGAGTCTGTTATTTCATCACGTACTGACGCAGATAACTGAGGTGGGATATACATAGCTATCAACAAATAATTAGAGGCTTTCACTTTAAACGATACAGAAATCATTTCGCAAGATGTGCAAGAAAAATTGAAACGTGTAACACTGATGTCTGACTTTATCCACATTGCTATGCCACCGCCAACACGATCACTACGATCACATCTCAAAAGTTGAAAATTTGGCATTCGAAAAAAGCTGTCATCGTGTGAATTATTCAACCAGGACTCGGTAACAATGACTATGTCTGGATGAAAGCATGCGCAGGACAAACGCAGCTCGTCCATCTTGCCATCAGAGGCAATAGAGCGAGTATTAGTCAACAAAATTGATGGCATGGATGGTCGTCATGCAGTACGAGAGACAATTTTTCCTCGCCTGACAAAGACGTCTTCTCCCAAAGCCCGCCGATGCTTTAATTCAAGGCGCAATAAACTTTCATGCCTTTGCTGTTCTGGAGTTAGGTCGTTGTTAACAAAGACTCGTCGAAATCTTTGATCTGCACGTAACTTTGAAGAAGCTTTCAACAACAAAAGCTTTTCAGACTCCGAATGAAAAACAACTTTTAAAGGTCTTGGACGAGACGAATTATTTTCCCGTTTCGCACCAAGACGGAAACATCTCTGAACCCTAACCTTGTCCCTAAGACCAACATTAGAGACCAAGTCGAATACTGCACTTTTGTCGTTAGTGCGATTTCCATCTGAGTCTAAATCAGATTCATTCAATCCAAAAATTACAAGGTTGTTCTTTTTAGATTCACGGAGCTGAATTTCTTCAATGATTGAAGAACGTGACTCAGACATCATTTCAGACAGAGATTGAACTTTGGCTTCAAATCTACTCTCAGCTTCCCCAATGAGCTTTCTACCCTCAAGTAATAGCTGAGCTTTGATATCGCCCACAGCTTCAGCGACTGCAGTTTTAATGATCTGCGTGTCAATGGGCTGAACCATAGGAGAGTCAGCTTGTTGAACGGCTTCTTTCAGAATTAGCACAAGTTGTTGCTTTGTCAATTTCTTCATGTCACTGTCAGACATCTTCCGCACACTGCTAAAGGACATGGAATCAGCTGGTTCATTGGACATTATGACGTATTGCTTCGTTTCAGTCACGTGCACAAAAATCGATATTTCAAGATAAATTGGGCAGGAGTTGTGGCCACAGGTCGTTGATAACAGCTGATTGAGTGACGGATGACAATACCACCCGTTCAACACACCGACTGCACACAAGAGATATCGAAATAGATTCGAAGCGACGTTGATAATGACTGTGATCGATGGATCCAACACTTGTGCTGTATACACCGAAGACACAGGAGCTATTTATAGATCGCTGCTGGAACAATAGGTAAATCCAACCAAGTTTAGTTGCAAGACCAGGCGATAAGCACAACTCAGTAGCTGGAGACAACAATTGAAAATACCATGAAAGATAATCCAACCCAAGCTCCAAAACCACTCAAAAAAGCTTCAGCACCTCACAAGGATCACTCTGATACCAAATTCAATGACAGTAGTGTTCTGATAGCCTTGGAAATCCAAAATATACTTTAATGGCGCGAGAGACCACTGCGTACAACCGACATGCATCAATTGTTGTAAGGATCAACAAATGACACTCATAAATAACAAAACTGAATGGAATCAATCGAAATTGCCTACATTGACATTACAGCACTAAGAGACTACAGTATATAATTACATGCTATGGCAGATGCGATGAAAAGGTAGCACATAAAAAGTGCTATGTGCTCATGAACGTTTAACTTCTCTGTCTTTAACTTATCTTTAACTTTACCAATGATATTTTGACATTCTTCTTGTTATATGTTACTGAATTTGATTTCAAATCATACTGTGCAATACTGTAAAATTGATTGACAAGGGCGGTCCGCCGAAATATATTTCGTAATAAGAAAAAGATCGTGCGTCGAAAGATTAATTATTTAATAATATCATTAACAAAATATCACTAGGGGCAAATTTTGTTGTGCTTAGAAGCAGTGTTCCCCATTTTATGTTGAGTAATGATTTCATGCCTCATTGACAATAATATACACGCATCGTGCAAATTATTATCTTGTTAATACCAAAGATTTTCACCGAGAAATTCACACAGAATATCGATGTTTCAGAGGATCAACCTTTTCGTCATATCATTCGCAAACCACTTCTGTATCATGCATAGAGCGATATCAAAGCAGGAAAGATGAAATATTCTATTAGTAGATGATCAACTTTGTGATTTGCCAAGAGTGAGAACGTCCACAGTCAGTTTTAGATTACTGAATGGAAGCTGGAGGTGAGAATGCAAGGGAGTAAAATCTGATGATATGCTTGAAAATCGATAAACAGACAAAATCCTTGGGTGTAGCTGTGGTTTTATTGTTGCTAAATATTCAAAAGTTGAAATTTCGAAGAAACAAAATGCAAATGTCACCTGCTCAGAACAGACAAGCAAAATCAAATGGAAAGCAAAGGTAGTATTTGCGCAGTGACATATAGTTCTCAGTCCTTTATCATGCTTGAATCAAATCTCCACTATTCTTAGGGAGAGTGTAACACTATTACCATATCAGGTTTCGGTGAAGGCGAAGAAGTCGGCGTTAAACTCGGAGTATTTTTGTGATATCAGATATATTTTCTATAGAAGCTCTGATTCATTTTTTGCTATAGCTATTTTCTTGGGTAAGAAATATCAACTTTTCCTCCCGTACCTATGTTGTACAGCCCAAACCATAGAAGTAGATAATAGTACACTAGAATGGAAGTTTGATACCTTGCTCATGTACAATGATGTCACATTGAAAAATCTATGGTTTGTAGATAGCTTCGATCTAATACATTGTGTCATAGTCAAACTATTTTCAAGCTAGTTGTGGAAGTGGTTGACAGCAAACTGCAGGATTTTCTTGATGAGAATTTTAAGTGCTATGGTAGTATTGTTTCATATGAAGTAGTCCACTATTCTATTGGTTAATATACTGTTTCTATATGCAGCAATCATTGACAACCGTTATCCATTTTTTCAATACTGGAATACGATTTAAAATTTGGTTCACAGAGTAATGATTGTAAGTGGTCAGTGGACTGGTTATGAGAACATCTCAAGAATTCACAGTTAAAAATTCTTAATTATTGGATAATTTCTCCTTGAAGCGGTAAAGAAACTTAGCGATTTTCTGGAATAAACACTCTGAAAGCTTCTTTACCTACAATCATCACTCAGATAAATGAAATGTCGCTGGAACTTTTCAATTAATCATTGAATGATATATGTGATATAGTGTGATGATATTTTGGAAGCTGATATTCGAAAGCATGTAAAGATTTTGAAAATTGTTTGATTATAATGAGCAGGGAAGCCCTTTAAAGTAAAATTAATACTCTAAGATTTCTTGGCCTCTGATTTCAAGCTGGAGCAATACATGTTCTGCAAATCGACATTACAAGTTGCACATGTGTCTGATCATACTCTTGATAGATTGTAAGAGCGACATTTCAAAATGATGAACGTACAGAGGATTTTTAAGGATTTCTTTCTTTATCATCCTGTCGCCGCAGTGTTCTGTAAATTAATTATTGCTTTTGTGCACATGATCTTTGGACAAGGGGCAACAATCCAGATCACAAATTGGCTTCATAAATATAGATGCCAATCAGAAAACATGGAATCCAGCTCGCACAATATGCATTTTGCCCCAACTAAGCTCCCCGGCGTGTGCCATAATTTCCATGCAATTTCCATTCTAAGACTTTCTATGGTATTGTTGATTTCTATGGCCCGAGCTTTTCAGTTTGGAAATTTATAGATGTCTATTGCTCATTATGAAATTGATGGTTGCACCGCGAAATCTATGAATGAGTAAGTCAAGGGACTATATGGATATCTTGCTAGTCTCTGGCTAATCACAATTTGTTTACAGACTTCTATGATTTGTCCTCTATAGGAGTTTTCATAGAAAAGTTGACTGTGTGAGGAAAAGTTAACTTTCTCATCCCGTGGCACTGAAATGTTGATTTTTCCTCCCGGCAGTTTACATAGGAGAGATATCTTTTCACTCTCACACAAAATGAAAAATCAGTGCTGCCAGATGAAAACACATAGTCTTCTGGCTCTCTGTCAGCGAATTGAGTACCTCAACAATTTGTCCAACACATACTTCCATCGTTCCTCAAAGAGGTTCATTGGCGTGCAAAGAACTTCAAATGTTCCTAAAACATTTTGCAGACAATTTCTCGATTGCGTCCGCTTGATTTTTTGTGAACGAGTTTGATTTAAGAAAAAATATGCACTGTAGAATCAAGCAACAGCTGGAACCCTATAGATCAACTTGCTTTTACTGAGGGCCTAATTAAAGGCCTAACTAAAGGAAACGTTACTACCAAAATCGAGCGGACACTTAGCAATGACCTTGACAAACTGACTTGATACTTTCATCGATGGAGACTAAGACTAAATGCCGAAAAAACAGTATGCAGTGTTTTTCATCTCAAGAACTGTCAGGCCAACAAACAGTTAAACGTCCATTTACGAGGGAAAGTCATCTCACCTGTTATCTCTCCGAAGTACCTCGGCATAACGCTAGACCGATCACTTACGTACGGGCAACACCTTAAACAAGTCGCAGCCAAGATCAACGCCCGTAATTCAATACTACGCACCCTCGCTAGTTGCCGTTGGGGCGCCGAGTTCTCTGTGCTTCGAACCTCCGCCCTTGCTCTCTGCTACTCCAGCGCGGAGTATTGCTCTCCAATCTGGATGCAGAGTACCCACTCCAAGAAGATAGACTGCGCTCTAAATGACACTATGCGACTAATCTCTGGTTGTATACGCAGTACACCAATTGACATCCTGCCCATTCTGAGTGGCATTGAACCTCCTGACATCCGCCGCGAAAGACTCGCGATACGACTTCACCAAAGAGCTTCGGACAGTGACCACCTGCTGCATAAGAAGCTCTTCGCCAACGACCGACCATCAAGAAGACTTAAGTCACGCAACCCTCTATCCAGACGACACAACGGCCTTATCCCACTATCAACAACCTATTCCAACTCATGGGCTGCAGATGAATGGAAACGAAAATGGACACAGGCGAGTCACGGACTTCGGCGCTTCATATCCGAACCGGCCAACCATCCTCCCGGCTCCGATCTCCCCAGAGGACAGTGGGTCCTCCTGAATCGCCTCCGATCTGGACACGGCAGATTCGCTGCATTCATGCATAAGATCGGTCTGTCCTCAAGTGATTCCTGCAGATGCGGAGACGTTCAAACTAGTGAACACGTCCTGATGTGTCCTGTAATTGGAATGTGTGGTGACCTGAAGACCGTCGATCGTGACTTACGTACGTGGCTTCGTGAAACTGATCTTTGTGTTTAACTTTCTTTCTCTTTATCACTGTACATTTCATACGAATATATATATATATATATATATATATATACTGAGGGCCAATTTTTTTCTGCAAAAGATTGGCGGGACACTTTTATTTTTCATTTTACACTTATGCCATTTTTCAGGTAGTATCTATACTTTACGATGGATTTGCCGCTAATCTTGACTTCAATTGCAGTCATAAATTATTTGGACAAAAAAGTAGCGGGTGAAGAGTGCGAAGAATACAGGTTTGCATTTAGGTCCATCCACAACATATATCATAATCAGCTTTGGGGAATCCTTGCATAATTATACATCCCCTAACCCATACTGTTATATAAAAAATTTGCTAAGCGCTGAAAATTCTCAAAGTTCACCGGCGACACAAGTATCAGAGATTGTTATGTAACAGTATCAACATTTGTGCATTTCCTGAAATGAAAAACACATCACCGGCTGATGAAACACAACGTTACATGAATGGGCAGCGGCATGTACACCAGCAGAAAAAAAACATCATGAGTGGAAAGTGTTGAACTTCTCCGCTCTCGCAAACTACTTAGTGCAAGATGTTGAAAGTCACTGTGCAGTGAAAATATATAAGTTCAACGTAGCAAAGTGCGTCAAGGCAACAAAATTAAAAAAAACAAAACAAGCTAATGACTAGTTAATTTTCAATAGGTACAAAATATGATTTAAAAGAAAATTTTTATATCCTAAAATGACTAAAAAATTTTAAAAAAATGCTTACTAGAAGGACAAACAACGCTTCTCCTCTCCTCATGTGTAATGAATTGGCGAGTAAGTTGTTCTGTTCAAAATTATGTTTATCACTTATATATTTTCATGTTTCCTCCCATGAGGAAAACAACATAGAACAAAATATGCACGCCATAAGAAGAACAATAATCTATAGTTCGGGACGCTTGAACTGTGCTCCAGTTGCTGCAGGATATTTCACTCCTTTATTCATTCATTGACTGTGGACATGCTAGCACTAGAAGAACGCTTGATTATGATTGAGCATGTTTTTCGCAACAAGGATAGATAAACGGATGATGTAGAACACCAATTTAGGAGCCGATTTCCTGATGCCGTTCTCCCTCATTGGATTTAGTTAACAAATTCAGGAGAACTTTTGAACTTTCGGATCATTCCTTTTTGAACAGCTTCCCAACGTTGCATTAACTTTTTATCAAAATTCATCAGAGAACTTTCGGACTATGAGAAGTCTCATACAGTGCTGCAGCAAGATGGTGCAACTGCTCACACGTCAAACGAAACGCAGGCCTCCCACGCTACATTTTCAAATTTCAGGACACAAAAATCATTAAATTTCAGGACATTTTCTTCGCAGCAGCCTCCACCATCCCTAACAGCTGCTCTTTTACCACCCTTTTATTATTAACCATCATTAACAAATGGCAAGCAATCGAAATTTAACAAAATTCTTTTTAACGATATAAAGTTCATGCTTTTCAGCACTACAAGAAAGTTTTAATTTACATGGAATTTGTATGGTCTTCACGCTCGTTTTCTATGTTGAATATTTTCCTTTTGAGCTGCTCTTTGGTTTCATGAATTTTGTAATTGCACACATGTTTCACTCAGCTTATCATTACCAGCGAATAATATAACTTGTGCAACTCGAGCGTTCGTCAGATTAGTTAACTTCAATGCAGAGTCAAGTTTAGATGTTGATTTGGCTATCAACTGCTTTGTACAAGCCATTTCACTTTCGTGACGAGATTCAAATGATTCTTGTTCCTTCAATTATTCCAGTGAATGGACTGAATCCTTTTTGATTTGCTCTAATCTCTTTCGTTTTATTTCATCTTCTTTTGATTTTTCATTTTCAAAGCGCTTTCTCTCTTTTTCATCTTTGAGATGACGAGTGTACTCTGAGCGTGCTCTGTTAACTGATTGTATCATTTTCTTTCTGTTAGGTACAGAAGTCACGGAACCAAATAAGCCAGTAGCATCCTTGACAATCCTTTCTGATACTATAGGCTCCTCACTCAGCGACATCCTATCGTTTGACAACAAGTTGTTGACCGTATTGCGTTACCATGCGATAGAGTTTAAGAGTTGCAAACCTGTTAGAAAATCGTCATATGACAAATCAGGACAGTTTTAGAAATTTCAGGAAATTCAGGAATTTCAGGACGAGTGGGAGGCCTGGAAACGCTGAACTGGCTGCGTTCGAATTTTGGAGATCGACTTATCATGAAGGGTTTGTGGCCCTCAAATCGCCAGACTTAACACACCCGATTTTTACTTTTGAGGTGCAGCAAAAGCCAATGTGTTCAAAAACAATCCTCACACACTAAGAACTGGAAGATGAAATTCTCCGCACTACTAATTCAGTCACTCCTGATCACCTTGATGCGACGTGTTAACAAATGCACTCGTGTAGGTGGTCTAGACTTTCAAGATTTATGACAGGCCTAATTGACATTGTTAATGCCAATCTTGCTGCCATTTATGGGTCTAGTTTGATAATGTTTTGCAATTTGTTCTAAAAATAAAATGTTCATCATCTAAAATGCATATTTTGCTCTTTATTGCTTTTCATAGGGAAGGAAACATTAAAATATGCATGCATTTTACACTGCATAGTGACTTTCCGAACACCCTGTATTTACTGCAATATTTGATGTAAAAATTCTCAGAGTGCTTCTTAACCTTTCATCTGACATGCGCGATCGGAACCGTGATTTTGTCAGCTTCATCAAAAAAAATACATATTTGCAGATATATGTGCTAAAAATGGAATTAAATTTTCCTCTATTTTTGTACATTTCGATTCGTTTAGTCCTCAATAGAAATCAGTGAGAGTTTCAATTTGATTCTCGCTTTCCGAGTCCGAAGACTAAATGTGTCAATGAATCAGATGGAGCAGTTTGGATTTCAAACAAAAAAGGATCTGTGAGTAGTTGAGATACAAATTCATCTCTGAGGTAGAGGCGCCTGTCCTTCCCTGATGCAATTGCTTTATGTCTTGAGCAAAACAGCACATGCATCATCACCACCTTCAGTAACATAGATTTTACATGTCAGAATGAGTCAAATCTGCTATTCAAGCAATTACAATTTCAACTGATGTGCTTTGATATGGTACAAAAAATCTGCTATCGATTGATTCTTCCCTTGTTTCTGCAAATTAAGATGATTAAGGCGATGTGAGATGGTCCATTCTCGAGAAGATATATTCCTCAATCTCCTTCAATTTATTGTGCAGGAAGGCTCATTGACGTTTCCACTATTCAAGCATCTCTCTCAAAAGACTTTGCTCTGCATCTGACTTCATTTGTAAAGCTTTTTTAGAATTTACAAGAATTTTCCATCTTAAGCCTTTCGGCACCTGTCCCTCTATAATAATCCCTCTCAGGAAAATCACGTGATTGCATCCCTTCGCAAGTTTTGCAGCCACTCTTTCTCTCTCATCTTCTCAGCAAATGTGATTTGATATCCGCTGTCAGGTAGTGTTCATTGTAGTTGCTTGTTTCTTCATTGAGAACGCTCATATTCAAAATGTCTTCTGTGAATACTTCGGCAAGTATACTGTCAATAAAAGTTTTTACATAAAAAACACAAGCTTTCAGACTTTCTAAGTCCGTCGTCAGGTGATGAATAAGAGAAGAGAGGGTGTGGCTGCAAGCACATCCCGGTGGAACCAATGCCAAATGAATGGTGATCACCAAAGGTCAAACAGAACGACCGGTCCGAGTCTAATAATAATAATAATAATAATCTTTATTGGTGCACAATGGAAATTCGGTACACGCATTACATGCAATTCAGTTGAAGTCAAGTTGTCGCAAAGTACAAATCATTTCAAGCAAAATCTTATAAATGAATTCTGCAAACGCTTCGTCCGTGTTCGTGGAGGGCGCAAAATACACTGACTCCGGAGTGTGGGTGTTCGGAGTGTGGGGGTTTCTAGCATAGAAATATGCAAGTTGAGGTAGAATGGAAATTGACATAGAAATCATACGTCCATCAAAAAAATGGCTTCCATCTTTTGACAATTTTTTACTACATTCCATATCATATCTCTGAAAAATGATTGCTTCATCCAGCAAATTAACGAATCTTTTAACAGTGCCATAACTGAGCCAACGAATTCCAGGGTAGGATGGCAGCTATCTTCTGTCTAGTAAATAAGAAACAATGCACGCAGAGACATGGATGAAATCGATTATGACCACGTAAGATCGCTGTTTAACGCTTCAACAGCCACTGTCACACCTCTAATAAAACTTGAGACATTGGAATCATTTTTCCTCAAATATACTTAATTGCTTCATCTGAAAAAATTTCAGAAGAGCTTCTTATTACCCTCGCGGGCCACAATAAAGCCTTCACGGGCCGGATATGGTCCGCGGGCCGCATGCTGTGCACCCTGTGCTATAGATGATTACTGAAGAAGACAACCAGTTACTTTTGCTGCTTAGAAACTTAGCGGACTGCTAGATCGGAGTCTTTTCTACCAATTTTAAGAATCTAACTTCTTGAGGACGGGTTGGCAATTTTAATCAAAGAGGACGAGCGCAGTTCATCGTTCTATAAACTGCCGTAACTGCCAAGTTCGCGTTACGATAGAAAATCAAAATGGCAATCAATAATGCATTCAATGCAGCTGACATTATGGTGATGTTCTCCACTAAGCCTGTTCTATCGAAGTCGCTCAAAGATCCCGTTCCTGTGCCTGCCACCTCAAAGTCATTTACAGATTTTGTTGTAGTTGCGGTGACAATTACATTGGCAGAACGAAACGGAGACTGGGCGACCGAATAAAAGAGCATGTACCAAAATGATACTTAGAAACTAAAAGAAAACCACGTACCTCTGCCATCACAAGACACCTCCTTACCTGCCCAAATCCGCAGGCAGATCCTCGAAATGGATTCAGAATCGTCAGGCGGGTGAGATCTAACAGAGAACTGATGATCTTAGAGGCTCTTTTCATTGAGGGAGAAGGGCCTGCGCTGTGTGCGCAAAAGGAACACACAATCTCGCTAGGTCTGGATTTTTAACTTTGCAGATTTTTACGTTTTGTCTCACTACTTATTTCATTCTTCAACAGTCATGTTCTTCTCCCTTCTGCATTATAATGTATTCGAGATATCCATGCCAGCCGTGTGTAATTCTTTTGGTGATCCAAATGCTGGACATGTATCTACATGAATTATGGTCAATTATTAAACTAAATCATGATGTAAAATTCTGTCATTGCCACGATATTCCTTGACAAGAATGGCCGAAAACGTTCAGAAACAATTATTCGTTTTCAATTTCATTTATAAGATATAAGTGGCCGGTCCTATAAGATATACCGACCGAAATCTTAGCTACCAAATTGGGAGAAAAGAAGTTACAAGGAGGCTCTGTTCAATACACGACAATTAAATTCATTGATAGACTAAGGACCTAATTGCCTTCAACCTCATTTGGTGACACTAAGTATATGATAAATGCCTCGATAGAGGATTTAAATGGTCAGAATGTCCGAGTGGCGAAGCCACGAGGATATTTGGCCATTTGGATCCGACATCGAGGCATTTATAACATATTTATAGCACTGTATGTAATGATATCAACATTGACAAACATAATTGATATATTCAACCATAGATTTGGGATTCTGTATTCTTGGAGATCTAGAATATCTAGGTTTCCATAGATTTATTTTCATTTTTAGATTTGAAACCTTGGAATTCTATGGATTCAGTCTTATCTATCTATGCATTCGTTGTAGGAGTCCATGGATAGCAAAGGCATGAAAGATCGAATTCTATGGTTCATCCACAGACTACAATAGCACTATGATTTAGAAGTCCATGGATTACCTGGTATATTCCATGATATTCTCAATGATGTTTGAAATTTGAATCATGCATAATCAAACTGGAATAATCTGGTCATTTTATCCAAGCTCATCTCCTGAAAGGTTTACACGATAATGGCTTCACGTATTACTGAAAATCAAATTCCCACTTCCAGTAGATTTGCATCAACTACTGACACTGAAATTCAAAGCCATCTAGATCAAGTGACCCCAAAAAATACTATTCAAAAAGCGAAGTGGGCATTTAAGCTATTTAAGAGTTGGCACGATGAATGGAAAATTAGAATTCACGGTCTATTAAAGGTAATCAAGGGAATTGATGAATTTACCGAATCCGATTTGAATTACTGCCTCAAGTACTTCTTTTCTGATGTCAGAAAAACTGATGGTAGCAGGTATCCACCGTCAACTTTAAAAGGGCTTGGAGCGATGATTCAATACAATTTCATACACAACTACAATTTTAATTTCTCCTTATTCAAAGATCCTCAGTTTCAAGAGTCGCGCATGGTCCTAAATGCTGAAATGAAACTGTCAGCTAAGGCTGGTCTTGCTAAACCCAAAAAGCGAGCAAACAATATACCGATTGAAGCCGAAGATGAATTGTGGCGAAAAGGAATTTTTGGATATTCAAATCCAAAACAACTTCAGCAAACGTTGATTTATCATCTTGGATTGCATTTTAGCTTAAGAGCAGCTCAAGAGCAATATGATTTGGACTACGGTGAGGATTCACAAATACGCCTTGGAAAGGATGAAAATGGTGACTTTCTTGAATACACAGAGCGAATGTCTAAAAACAAACGCTTTGGTATTACTAACACAAGAATGGATCCGAAGGTCACGCGAGTGTATGCCAGTGATAATGCCGAACGCTGTCCTTTGAAGTTATTCAAAGAGTACGTGTCGCATCGCCCTGAAGCTCATAACCAAGAAGGCAACAAGGCATTTTATCTTGCATGCATACCTTATCCTCGAGGCCCCGTCTGGTATAAAAACACCCGCTTGGGTATACATAGCATTCAGCAAACTGTGAGGAACTTGTTTCTACATTCTACATCAAGTGACATGTTCCTTACAAATACAAGCCTGAGAAGGACCGCGAAGAATAGGCTGGTGCAAGCCGGGATTCCAAGCGAGGTCGCCAGGAAGAAGACTGGCCGCATATCTGATGCTGCAGATTCTGCATACATCGATGGGAGCTTATTTGAGAAGCAAATGAGCAGTGCTATATACTGTAATCAGTCAAATAACGAAGTGAGATCCATTGAGTGTCAAAGTGGAGCAAGGTTCTCATTCCAAAATTGCACTGTTAAAATTACAGTGAATGAATGCAAGGAACTGAATGACTCAAATGAAAAATGACTTCTGTGTTTTTGCAAAGTGTTCTAGTTGTTTGCCTTAACTGAATGTAAGTACTTTTATGACCAGTACTTACACTGATGTAAGTACTGAGATTTTAAATACAGATATCGACAAACTATAGTACTTTCCTGAAAAATAAAATATGGCTTTTAGCAATACTAAATACCATTTACAGTGCTTTAAATGCATAGAAATTGACAACAATAAAACCTCTAGAATGGAAATTAAGCTTCATGCAATGCACAATAACGGCACATAAATCGCACGCATTTTCACTTAGATGCACCTGCCAACGTCTGTATCATTGGATTAGAATCAGTCACATGAGTAAATCGAAGCTTTTAATTGGTTCTTCATGCCCCAACTTAGTTCCCTCGGATGTGCCGCGACCTTGAGTCAATTTCCATTCTAGCGAACTTCAGATAAACAGTTTATTTCTATGTTTAAATGTTAAGATAATCCATACGTGCCTGAATAGGATATTTCGTAGCCACACATAAATGATCCACTAAAGGTTGTTACTATATAATTCTACTAATGAGTAGCATGACATTATCGAAATCTTCGTCATTGGAAGAACTTTGTATTGTGAGAGCTGTTTTTGTGTTATCTTCAGCTCGTTGACTTCACCCATGTTCGATAGTCAAGCCACAGAATTTCAGAAGGTTCACACTGTCACCATTACCCTGAATGCGTTTGTGATTAAATCAGGTTACTGCGCATCTCAGCTTGGTCGCATTTCTCAGACCATACCTTTCTTTGATTCAATCATTTTTCTTTATTAAATCAAAGACAATTATTTCACTTAATTATGAAATAATGCGGAATCGTCTAACCAGAACATCAGCAAAAACAGTTCCAATTTCAGTCCACTTTTGTTTTTAATCTCGATGACAGCCATCCCAGGTGGAGTCTGCATTTCACAACAAATTCCTCTGTGGAATCAGCATGAACAAGCATGAACTAAATATTTATGACAGGAAGTTAGAGATACGAGGACGCTCAAGTAAAAGTGATGCAAGTACATAAGAAGGAGTCAAGTCATGCTGCGAGGAAGAGTCAAGGAGTCAAGGCTGCGAAGTCTTAATACTGAATAATGCAGAAGTAGTGCAAAAAAACTGCAAACAGTATGGGAAGGGTTGAAGTTTTGTACCCAGACTAGAAAAGACCAAAAGATCGCTAGGCCAAGCACTTAACCACTGTGCCACGGAGACCACATGGCTGCTTTTCTGTATCTCTTGTTTCTGTAGGAGATTATAACAATAAAGAACGGTGAGGTCGATATTGGAAATACTCTTCGGAAAAAGATGGACGCAATGCAAAAAGCAAGCGTGTCTGTAATATCATGTAGTTCAGTCAAATTTCAACTTTGCCTCAATGGCTTCTTCATTGCATGACTAGTCAATCTTGCTAACTTTGACACACTTCTGATGCCTTAGTCAAAAGCAAACATCAACTTTAGAATAGCAGATGACGTCACAGCTGCCAATGATCTGATACATCAGTGCTAGCATGCTTCGTGACGAATAGCTATGCGAAAGAGGATCAACGCACAGAAGAAAATGAACAGAAAGCAATGTACCGGTACGTCATTCAGAAGAAATCACGTGTTTGTGTTCTCTGAACACATACGAAATCTCCAAAATAGCATATTGCTGCACATGCAAGTGTGCTGACAAAACAGAAGATCCTGAGGACCTTGCCTTCTACAGCTTTCCGGAAGATGAAAGACGAGCTCATTTTAAGTCGACGAGGCACAGTGTTCTGAACAGCCTAAATGTTCTGAAAATTTAAAAGAACATGATAAATAAAATATCTAAGATACATGATGTTGAAGGAATATTGCAAAATCAGACAGACTTTATTCCACTTGAGTAAGGAGGCTGTACCATGCTTGAAAATTGAATGCATATTGATTACAATTTTCTATAGAAAAAAGACGAATGCTCTAGAGAAACTGAATGAAAGTCGTACCAAATTAGAGATGGAGACATCAACTAATTATCGAGCCGGACTTGAAATTTTTTCGGTGAAATGGATATGGATGGTTTTCGCGTGATGTGCGACTCTTCAGAAAGTGAAAAGAGGCCAAGCTTCTCCATTTCGTCTAGCCTGAAGTTTATTTTTCCTGATCATTAAAAACTTATTGTGTTGAATTTCAGCACCGGTATATTTATTGTAGTTATCGCATGTTTCTGATACTTGTGGTAAATGTAGTAAATACACATTTTAGAATCTGACAGCTTAGTAAGCAAACAATCGGTTGTAATATATCACTTTTCGCATGCGTGAATGTGTTGCATGGTGATCAGCTGCATGTATTTTATTTTGTTATCTTTCGATAAATCTCATTCAAGAAAAATCTAGTTACATTCCATTCACAGAGACTTCTTTGCTTGCATATTACAGGGTTCATCTATCAGCCAACCACAGCGAGCCTCCTGTGCTCCTGTTTAGTGTACGGCGGTCTGTTTCTCAGTAAGCGTGAATTGTCACCTGTGAAGTCTTCACGAATCTTTTACATGAATTTGCAGACAAACTAACAAACAGATGTGGGAAAGTGACAGGAAATCATCGTAGTGATTCAGTACTTTAATATTCAATGATAAAATTCGTTTCTGAAATGACCAAACAACACCTTTTAACTCCGCACTGATTCAGTGCGAACTTCTTTACACAAAAATGGTGGAACATAGGACGCATGAGTACAGGAGACTGACACCTCAAATTTCTCAACCATCCCTAAAATCTCAACGACGAAAGATGCGCCTCTTAGGAAGGGAGCATCCAATATTAATGGGGGAAGTAGTAGGTTCAATGTTTCCTATCGATAAATGGAGCACAGCAACCTGTCACATATTCGACATACAACAACAGCTAGATTGCTCCGTACAGAATAACAGATGGTATTCACATTTCAAGTATACGAATATATTTCCAAATTAATTGATGCGGCTACTTTACATAAAAAGGAAATAACTCACCTGGACAAAGATGAGACGTTTTCTCCTCCTCAGTATGTGCAGCGGCATCTAGACCAGTCGCATTCATTTCTTTCTCCATCAGATCAACTTGCTCTTCCACTGTCTCTGGAACCGCATCAGATACAATTTCTTCTGTTTTCTCTGATGGCAAACCGGCAGCCTTGCTGGTATTTTCTACTTGACAAGCGTGATCTTCCGCTTCGTTGACTGATCGACTCCTACATTCCTCTACTGTGTCAGAGCCTGCATTTTCATTAATCTGTTCATCATCTTCTACTTCCTCTTCCTCAGATTCTTCCTCCCCATCTTCCGCATCATCATCAGTACTGCGGTCTTCGCTATCAGCCTCTTCATCACTGCTGTAACATAATTCCTTATCCAAATCAGCCATTAGAGCTTCATAAGTATTCCCTTCTTTCTCTCTCTCTTTTCGCTCCCTTTCTTCCCGAAGACTGGACATGTGGCTTTCTTGGGCTTGAAGAATTTCTGATGAGTCTTTACATGTAGCATAAGTGTGAAGAAGCATCTCATTCTTCACGTGAAACTGTGATCCCCATTTAAATTGATACAGAAGTCGATCTGCCCACTCAGGTCGACCAACAATGTATAGTACAGCTGCAAACGCCTCGACGCAAGATAATTTGATTGGACGACCACCATTGACGGAATTGGCAGCTATTAAATAGGGCAGCAGACGCGGCTCATTGCATCGTATACGTTTATAAGGGATATTTTCAACTTGATCCCAAGAGCAATCAATGACTGCGATTCCATGATTCAAAACTATATCTAAATCGGTCGGAGATACACATCGAGAGCCTCCAGGAGAAAGCACCAGTCCACGAAAACGATCCTTCAGTCCTAGGGGCCTTACATAACCCTTGCGAACTAATCTGCGACCCGTGCAGCGACGCGGATCGCATTGATTGAAATCCCACATGCATAAGCGTATAGGAATGGGATACTTGTCAGCGGTTTTATCCCATAGTTCTTCCTCCTCCGGAGAATCCGAGCCATCCATTCCCGAATGAGGTGGTCGCTTCCAATCACTGGAAGATTCACCAGCAGCCCCTGCAAATTCCATTTTCCTATCATGTTCATTTCGACGATCATGGCGGTGAGATCCAGCTCCTCTAACCTCACGTCCTCCACGTTTTTTGTTCCCCATACCTACAGGAAAAGAGATAAATATTATTGAATCTTAGTTTAATAAATTGCTATAGATTTCGATCGTACACGGAAAGCAGCGTAATCAAGAAGATTGCGGAAGAAATTATTTATTTGGGGATAGTAGTTATACAAACAATACAATAACATAAATACAATCACATCATCCTCAGCGGCCGACATAATGAAACATTTTACCAACTCGGGTAAGTGTGCATTAGAAAGAACATGTTTTCCCAGAGTAATGATTAGTAATGCAAATTGTTTTGAAAAATGAACGCCAGCTTTTGAAAATTTAATAAATTTTGCGAAAAGTAAATACAACCTGAAAAATTAATGAATCTTGTACTCAGAATCTAAATTTGTGCGTGCTGCCTATTATTAATTACTAAGTACAATGTAAATTTATTGACTTTATCTGCATGTGTCAAGTGTAAAGAACACAGCATTTCTTTGAAAGTGAAATGTCTAATGTCTGCTAGATGAGCGCTTTTGAATTGCGTTTATGAAGCAAATTTAGTAGAAATATGCATATATCCACAGTTCTGCGACAGTCACTTTTGTAAAGAAAAACACTGATGATTTAAAATAGCACAGAAACTTATTTTAGCCATTATCTCAGTTATCATATCAAATAAAACAAGATTAATAAGACCTGCTATTGGTACAGTGTACACATACTCAAGTTGCTCCTCAAGTTTATAGAATTAAGCCTTTATTACGCCAAAGTATGAAATATTCAGTGGTCAGATTCCAAATATTTCGATTTTTCGAGCCTTCTAGATGTCAACAACAACCTTATAAATCTTCTACTTTTCGCTTTTTTAGCAGTCGTTCACGTTGTACGCTGCTTTTGGAGAGCTCCATTATGCCTTCTGTGATTTACAGCTAGATGGAACCAGACCGCTTCTTTAGACCTGAATCTGATGCTCATGCGCATTAAATCTGCATAATAATAATTAAGCCTTTATTTTCAATGAAAATCAAAATCCATACGAGGGATAAAGAGAAAGATACAAAAGAAGCCCAATATTTTGAGTAAGCAATGTAGCTAATGTGTAGTAAATATTTCCAATTATACATATTATTGTATACGATGGGCGAAAATATCGTGAAACAATTTCGCCGTCTATTTGTTCATGAATATGAGACGGATACACTTTGATCGCGAATATGTGGAATGTATGGGGTTATCAGGTAAGTTCACCGACAGGAATAGTTTTCTGTGAGATGCGAAATACTTTGTGTAACAATTGTTTTCGGAATGTGAGCAGTTACATGTATTTGAACATATAATGCGTCGCAGTAAATAGTGAACCTGGGAATGACATAATTGTTCGCAATTGGTGAAAACCCCAGTATGGCTGATGTGAGCCTTGACAAAAACGTCACTTCTTTTCTTCAAATTTCCGAGATCCTTCGACCAGCACTGCCGGCCATCAACAGAGAACTGACTGTAGAACCAGCCATAGATCACAGTTCACATAGCATTCACTCTAT
Source organism: Prostheceraeus crozeri (assembly GCA_907163375.1). Taxonomy (NCBI): domain Eukaryota; kingdom Metazoa; phylum Platyhelminthes; order Polycladida; family Euryleptidae; genus Prostheceraeus; species Prostheceraeus crozeri. Next base: position 10,135 of record CAJQUW010014055.1, on the reverse strand, counting down.
TGCAGTGTAAGACAAGATACAAAAGTGAAAATACATGCATAAAATAGCTACTTGTTGCAAGAGAGTAAGTAATATCATAAAACACAAAAGATAAGTGATGAGAAAGTAAAAAAAGTCAACATAGGCATCATTACATCAGCCATACTGGGGTTTTCACCAATTGCAAACAATATAATGTGTCGTCCTCTGCAAAAAATTCTGTCAATCATCTGTCGGCATTTCGAATTTGGTTTGCCAAAGACAGGAGCGTAGCATGGAAGTAAACATTCAATCATCGAATCGTAGACCAGCCAAAGTTCGTTGTGTGACAGAACAGTTTTAAGTAGGCGGAGCAGGTAAAGCCGCTTTAAGGCGTGTGATCCTTGATATTGGAAGTGCGGTGTCCATGATAAATTAGCTGACAAAATCACTCCTGACAGTTTGATTTGTAACACCCTGTCGAATGGTAAAGGCAGATTCAATTGAGAAAACTTTTTGTTGAATATAATTGACGGTGACCACTCTTAAAAAACAAAAAACAGACCTAATGGCATATAAGTAGCATAGTTAGCATTGTCAGTCCACATTTTTGGTATTTTATTGTAGATTCACGAATTCATGTACCTTAAATTGGAAATTATGACAACAACTTTGTTGTGAAGGAAATCACATGAAGTTCAATTTTCTTGATATTCAAACTGAGCGCTCCTGAATGACCGGCACATATGCGTGCGTAAATAAAATAGCTACTCCTCCAAATGACACGCTTAATTGAATATCATCATTTAGACCTAAGGAAGTGTAAGGCATCAGTAGAAAGTCTACAACTAAAATCCTTGGCCATAAATTCTAACAACAAAAACTTACATGATAATAGCCTGAATTAAAATGACTGGATGATCAAAAAATACAGTAGAACCTCCATATTACGGACACCGTCGGGACTGCGCCTTAGTGTCCGCATTTTAGAGGTGTCCGCAATATGGAGTTACCGGTGATGATACGAACATTATTCGGGACTGAGCTTAACTGTCCGTAATACGGAGGTGTCCGCTGTATAGAATGTCCGCAATAGGAGGTTCCATTGTATATTAAACTCAGACAATATCTAAAAAGAACGGAATCTGTAAAACCAGAAGAGAATCTCATAAACAATCCGAAATCGATGGAACTCCATAACAGTCCAATAATCCATCATTCAAATACAGGCTTGCTGTTCATGGGACTGATATTTCAGAAAAAATGATGCACTAGACTGCCTGACTACTAAACTGATTGACACATTTTCACTCACCCATAGATAACAACTAGAATCCTACAAAAAAAAGAATAAAAACAAATTTTTCCCAAAAAAAGACTAGTCTGTTTAAAAAGACAGAGTGGTCACCCTGATATAATAACACGTGTTTTTGATTCATTAATTCGCAATTTGTTTTGGATGACCATTGGCAGATATTGTTGTATTCCACCTCAAACAAGGCGCTATTCTCCGTAAGAGGAAGATTCTCCATCGTCGATTACAATGACCTCAGTAATATCATCTGCATATTGCATTAAGAAAGTCTGCTCTAGTTGCGGATGTAGGTCATGACAATACAGAACAAATAAATATGGTCCAATCTGTGATCCCTGTGGCACACCGTTGTGAACCGGCAATGTACTGCTGACAATTCATTATTCTCACAATTGAAAGCGATTTGTGAGATAATTCTCCAACCATTTCTGGAATCCAGGTGGGAAACCGAGATTAAGTAATTTTTCTAACAAGATGCGATGTGATATCAAATCAAACGCCTTTGAAAAGTCGCTTTTTAAGCTTTTTATGTATCATCATGTTTTAAGCGGACAGCATGAGGACCTTGGGCCCACTTGACGAAATACATCGTTTAATGCACTTGGCCATCGCTGCACAAAATTCTGATTTGCTTATAATCGCTCAATCAATCAAATTAAGAAATTTACTGGATAAATGAATATGCATCATGCTTAGACAAATACGTAAATGTCGTGTCACAACAATGATAGCTAAGAATACAATTCCCAAGTTGCTACAGAAAAGAAAAATGCCTACATGAAGGCATTCCTGCCTACTTATCTTTGATTCAGCTTAATTCATAGAAACAAGAGCCGTTCCTTAAATCGTTGCACAGCCCAAAAAGATCTTACTTCTTTTGTACATTTGTTTAGAAAACGGTGTAGCTTGCCTAATTCAATGAAGTAATCTACAATGTTATTTCAGATGTTATGTTGGCCCTCGTATCACTCACTGTCTTTTAGACTTGCCGTTGGATATTGGGATCTCAATTGTGTTGGGATTGGGTCACCAAACATTACCCAATCCTAATACAGCTCCATTCTCTATATTTTTACTTCTTAATCATTTATAATTGAGAGAAGCCAAATTAATTGCATGTTGATTAATTAATTATAATTACTTCACTTGTATAAGGGCATGCATGCGCTCTCAATTATGAGGTCATGGACAAGTAGCACTTCCAAATAGTCTTGAAGAGATTTTTGTAATTAATTAGTCTGTTTTAAAGATGTTGCAAGTAATAGGTTTTTCTATTATAGATTATAGATCTGTATATATATCTCAAAAGAAAGATGATTATGATATCATCATCATTTTCGAAGAATGATATCTTTGCTTTGATAAGTCAAGGTGCGCTTTATGGGATTCACGCTGCAAGAGCAAGAGTTCATACGAAGACTAAAGTAATAACACTCACACAGTTAGACCCAATCTTAGTAAAGAAAAATACCACAAAAATGTTTCAAACAGTGCATAAATTGAAATAGTTCGTAAAATATAAAACACGTAAATATTCTGACGGAGATATTTCTTTATGCTATTCCACTGGAAAATAGATTAACAGGTCCTACTGATGCTCTGTATTAAATAATGTGCGCATGTATGTACGCATACATATACATGTCTTCATGGTCACATAATCTCCCACTGGATTGACATGTGGTTGAACACACATGAACACCGTTCTAAATTTAACTAAAGGCATGTATCATAGACCATCTATCATATGAAATAGGGAATAGGAGATACATGTACGTGTATATGCATATCTCCTATCATGTGTCGCAATTCCAAAAGAAATTGGAGGTCCAGAACTACTGCCAACAATCGTGCACATGCGTGGGAACATGTGTTTTAAGGAAATCAACATAATCATTGCATCATCGTTAATAGCAGTTTCGGAATTGGGATTCTCGTTGGGACTGAGTTCGGATTGGGCGGAACTACCAGCCCAGCGGCAAGTCTGCTGTCTTGTCATCATTGATGAGATGCTGTTGTCGATCCATTTATCCGACGCAAACTCATCATTCCTACAATGTGAAGACGATGCTGCTGTTTGTTGTCAACACATGCAGACGAGATAAACCCCGTTTAATCCGAGATTCGAAATGTTTTGACCTCAAGTGAGGGAAATGATGACGCAACCAATGACTGAGTGTGGGAATAATACAAACTTGAAGTTTGCAAGTGAACGGATGGGCCGATTTTGATCAATTCAGAAATGTTCTCTCTTGGAGCATCAATTCAGCTAAAAAAAGCAAAGATGTGACTGCCGACGAATTGAGAAAAATAGCAAACGGTCTGTTAGGGAGTGAGGCTGTACCAGTTCAATGGACAAACAGCTTACTTACACCACTATATAAAGGAAAGGGAAATGTTTGAAACGAGGCTTCAGAAAATCGTAAAACTTCAAGGTCACAACATGGTTTCCAAGGAGGAAAAGGTACTATCGATGCCATATTTATAGTCTGGCAAACGATTGAAAAGTTCATTGCCGCCACACGACCTCTCTATCTGCTTTTCATACACCTGTAAAAGACGTTGGATCGCATGCCAAGAAGTGTACTAGAATGGGATTTGGGCATAGAGGGAGTAGTAGAGACGGAAGTACGTGCAATAATGAAGATGTACCAAAATTCAGAGACGAGTGTATTAATTGAGAGTGAAACGTCACCAACCTTCCAAGTAAATGTGGGTGTCCAACAAGGGTCTGTCTTCAATCCATGGATATTCAACATAGTCAAAGATAAGGAACAAAGTATGCCAGAACTGACAATCTGAACGAGCTGCTTCATGCGGACGACATTGTTTTGATGGGAGAAAGGCTGGAAGAGATGGAAGATAAGCACATTATCTGGAAGGAAGCACTGCACAGTAAAGGTCTAAAAAATAAATGTGGCTAAGACAAGAATGATGAAGGTCTCATATCTACAGTGAGTCTACAGGGTCTACAGTTGACCCAAGTGCATGCTGCGGGAAGAGTGAAAGCAATTCCATCAAATGCAACTCTCGCAAAAAATGGCCCATAAACGTTGCTCGAAAATCAAGGGCAACCTAAAGAACAAAGAAGCCAGCTTAATATGTTCAGTCTGTACTGGAGTGGGACACAATGATAGCAATGTCCCTGCTAAAGAAGTGATACTGATTGGTGATAGCATCCAACTAGTGTCCCAATTATGCTACCTAGACGATATGATATCAACAGAAGGAGGATCGACAGCCGCTATAACAACGCGAATTAGAGCCGGATGGCATAAATTCAGGGAGCTGTCAGCAATTCTGTGCACCAAGAGCATATTCAATAGAGCGAAAGTAGACCTTCGCAAAGCATGTGTGAGACCTGCGATGACTTATCATGGCAGCGAAGCATGGACACCGAAGACCGAAGAGGTTGAACGCATGCGTACTGCCGAAATGAGGACGCTAGGATTGATGTGTGGTGGTCGAAAGTGTAGAAGACTGCTTTGAACGTGAGAGGCTCAGGAGGTGCGGCCACGCAATACGACGCGATGAAGAAAATGAACTAAAGTCAGCAATGAAAAGGGTGGTAGTGGCTGGAGTGTTGCAAGAGATTTGAAGAGACGCATCATACCGAACATGGCGTACATTGACCAAAGACAATGGAGAAGTCATCTTCGTGTGGCCGACTCCTGAAAGCGGGAAAACGAGTCTGTAAACGGCTAGTGAGTGAGTGAGTAGTGAGTAACAAATGTTCTTGGAGCTGATAACATCAGCATTCTTATAAATCCAAACTTGAAAACTCCAGCGTTAATTTTACAAAAGCTATTTGTTGTGTGCAGTTGACCGTGAAAAACATATCAAAACAAATAGTACAAAATCAGGAAAAATTTGAAACTGCAATAGCATCAAATGTTGTCGAAATTCGAAAAATATATATCATCTGAAAGCTTATCAAAAGCGTGATTCAATGGTGATATGACAAGCTTAATTTTCTATATTGCGAAATTTCGTCCGAAGACATCGGTAAATAAATTGACCAGAAATTCATGTTCAAGTCCACTGACCACAACTGACTAGACATAATCTAAACGCTCGGCTAATATAAAGTGCTAAACACAAACTTTCACATGTACAAAGTTTATTGAAATTGAGCATCCTCATCAATGAATAAAATCGTGATTTTTTAGCTACATTTTTTCAATAAAACTTATTATTATTTTGTCCATTTGTATAAGTTATTCAAGGAATCTTAAAGACCTTACATCATGATGAAGCTGAATGATGGCTAACACTGCATGTCTTCTTTCTTTAAAAAATTTAGTTGCCTTCATGTTGAAATCCTGCGTAAAAGAAAACCTCCAATTTTTTGTGAGGCCTACTGACCACAAGCGACAGCTTATGAAAGTGAAATGTATGCCAAGATAATTTATGGAACACAAGGTTTCATAAGGGAATCGTTTATCAAATTTGAACCAGAACTTCAACACTAATAATACATTTGAAAATAGGGTAATTTTTTGTGCAATTATTTTTCAAACGGTATGCACTTGGAAATTTGTACGAGCTCCAACAATATCATCGCATCATGCATTGCTGCCTTTCGATGCAAATATCACCTTATCGGTTCGATAATGGAGATATTTAGAAAAAACTTTAAAAAGAGTTGTAAAAAGCTGCGAATCAAGACACATTCTGATGCATATTTCTTATGATCGAGTGATTTGGAGGTTCTCATAACTGAGAAATTTGTGGAGTGGAAGGATAATGGACATGGAAGAATATTGTGGCCTGTGCGATAGCCACTGCCTTACCGGTATGTCATCTAAAAGTGGATACTATTCCTACATGCGTGAGCATTCCCTCTGATGATGCAGTTAAGACACATTGATACATGTCCTGAGCAGCATTCTATACCGATTGAATGCAGGCCACTCACGCTGTTTCAGAATTTTTTAAAGTTTCGCAAAACCTAGGCTTTCTAAAAATCCATTTTTAGGTCATGGATGAAATAGCGGGGACATAGGTTCATCGTTGCTGCTTCATATGTCTATGTATGAATATTAAATGAGCAGGAGCATAAAATTCACATGAATGAGCTCATTTTCTGTAATTTTTTTTTAAATGTCTTGGATTCTCAACCATTTGCACACCGACCAATCGTATATGCATAAATTACCGAACACATGCTACTTGATTCATCAACATGAACTGTTAGAGATCTTTGCGGGAATAAAAATGAAAGACCTTTCAAAGCAATGCATAAAGCTTCCATTACGCACCGTGAGTGAGCCTAGTAAAAAATACGAATTAAGACAGCGCATAGAGCAATAAGCAATAAAAGAATTAAGATAAGCCATATATTAAATTACCATGCAAAAGATATGCGGCAGGAAGGACTCGACCCACAACCTATCGCCCTGCCTTAATTAGCTACGGCCGCTTATGTACGACCGATTTAAAATGGAAGCCTCAAGTCTTCACCATAACATAGAGTTGTCACAGCAATCAATCAGTGTAGTCATTATAAAAATGGTCTTCGTGCAAAACAGTCTGTTTTGCGGCCTTCCCTGTGACATTTTAACGAGACAATATTTGAGACCATTTTGCATGAAAATCATTTTGACCTGGAACCATTGTGAGCACACGAGATGTTCCATCTGCTCATAAGGACACATATGACTGACTCTCTGATAAGAAAAATTTTGCATTTTTTTGCAACTGAAACTAAAAAGTGTAGAAGTCAGAAGAAGATCACTCTGCATTTTCTTCTTTGTAAGGCACCCCTTCGACTCAGGTTCCCGTTTAGATACGGTACCTGTAGACGAGAATGAGGCTTCGATTGATCTTTCAGGTGGAAGAACGTTACACATCGATCCATCTTCCAAGATAGAATTTCCGTTTAAGTCATTTTCGCTGGTAAGGAAATGATTATTATTCACACGCTAGGATGTTATGTCTTTGAATACTTGTCACGAGCTTCGAATCTAGTCTTGATTTCAGACTGGTCGCCTGCTCGAAGTACACTATGCAAGACCACGTGCCAGCATCAATATGTTGACATCGAAATCACACTTCGTTGATAAGCTTCAATGCATTTTATTAGTGATGGGATCAATCATTATTGCTTGAAATATTTAGCCAAGTCTATCCCACTCAAAACTGAAAAATGGCATTCCACAGGTTCACTGATGTTATACGACTGAGATAGTAGATGTTGGAAACATGATTTGTGACAGAAATCAAAGAAACATTTAGGCCCATTTGGACGGTCACACCAACCTACAGGTGGTCATCAAAACTACAAAATTAGCACAGCAAACCTCCTGCTAATTTGTCTTCTTCTACTTATGTCTAGCGTATGAAAGATATTCGAACTATTCGATCATAATTTCACATGATTTAAATTTGTAAGAATTTTTGCAGCCGATTTATTCAAAACATCACGATAATAGAATTATTTAAATTAAAGGCAGTGGTTATTGTTGCCAATGAGTGGTACAATAAGACAACACAGGCTATTTTAAATTCAAAATACACGCCTTCACGACGATTCAGATTCTTGTGCTGTTGATACTCAATGTATGATTCGTACATAACATATCTATATAACTAACTGCATGAAATTAACTTTTATAACGGAATTTCTTCTCAGAGTTTATCAAATAAATCAATTCTTGGATAATCACATCCGAACAAAATACGTTCGTTGATCTGTTAATGAACGTGCAACTTCGATCAAAGGAGATTAACTTCTAGTAAACAAGTGTTTACTTCGAAATTGCTGAATTATAATGCGTGAGATCATTCAAGTATCATCACAGTCAGTGCTTGTGCGATCATCCACAGATCTAATTGTTTCCGAGAAGAAATTCGGCCAAAACGTAAATTTCATCTAGGCATAGTTAATTATTTCGATATACAATGTAGCTTGTGCGTTAAAATCAACAGCTCAACTGTCAGAATCGTTGTGACAGCGTATAATTTGAAATTTTAAAGTACTAACAGTATCCTGTTGGCGTTTGTGGCAACAATAGCCATTACCTCATTTAAATCGTTCACAATGCCAGAATTTCTTTGAAAATTTTTGATCTCAACTGATACAAAGAAATTCCCTTGACTTTACTAAGTTTTCCTAGAAGTTAATCAGAAGTTTCATTCTGTTAATTAGATGCATGCTTGTCGCAATCCAATGAATTTTGGGTTCCACATTATAGGCTAGTTGATGTGCATCAAATAAATGTAAATTTTAGATGGTTTTTATGAAAAATTTAGGCAAAATTTTAGGTTGAAATTGCAAATAAAATAATCAAGATTACATCAATCTTGTTGGCCACCGGGTTGGGGCGAAGAAGTCTGGGGACTTTTATATTTCACCAGTGTATTTTTCAAGGTCTAGCCGATGCCCGCAATGAAATTCATCCATGACCTTCTCGATATACATGAATGTCAATGGTATTTTGATATTTTATCAATTCATAAATTTAAAGAATGTGAACTTTCTCGTCAGGAATAGAGTCATCAGTCCGAGAAATGTGAAATTCATCCTTTCAACGTGGTGCAACATATTTCGAAAATAAACTTTCCCGATATTGCAGAATCTTTTGCAAGTTCAGTTATTTGATTTTTGATTGATTAAAATTTTCATGTGATGAAATGGCTGCACTCGAATTCGAGAGAATATCTTACTTAAAGCAGGCCTGATTTAGCACAGTGAAGAAGGTTCTCCAACCGTAAATTTTAGTTTATTTTTTATTGAAGTCAGTCGAGGATTTTCAGAACGTCAAGGACGTAATACATTTCCCTAAAGAGTGGAGGCATTTCATCATAATCATGATCCTACCGCTGGCTGCTATCACCTGTAGAAATTACTTGCCAAACAAATTTGAGAAATGTCAATCATTTCGATGATTTGTGACTATTTTTAGTCCTCAATAGCATCATAGACACCGAACAACAACAACTTAATGATTAATGTTCGATGTCTGTGGGTAATAACATGAATGTTACATGCAATTGCGAAATTTCGTTGATGCCTCAATAAGAAAATCCAGAAGCGCGCTCATATTGTGTAATTCTCATTACCTGCCTTTTGTGTAGCAAGTGCTACCATGCACAGCTGTCTATTTGCAGTGTAATTGACATCTGTCATGTATAACTGTTCGCAAGATTTCCACCTGTTCTCATGCTCTGTTCATTATTTCAACATGTGCAAAATATGTCACATCGATTGTCGTTTTCATACCTTAATCATTATTGAAAGTGTGAGTAACACAGCCAGGGAATTATAGATAGTGTATCGGGAAGAACAACGCACGATGTTGCGAAATCTGCCTTGACAGGGAGAGGGGGTTAAACTCTCGCGCTTGCAGTGACTGTTTTACATGGACAAATATAGAGCGAGAAGCTTGTCCCTTCCAGTTCCACTGATGCGATTAATGTGACTTCACACCTTTCATTCGTATGTGTATATGTGATAAGCTGGGACATTGCTTCGTCTTGCTGGACTATCAGGACTGTCGATTCTCAACTTCGTCGCCATTAAAGTGCTTACCGAGTAACATATATTTTAAAGACAACGTTTAATGATGTGTTTTTCGTTGCTGCTTCTAAATGTCACAGTGGCTATATGCCAGGAAAAATGTGGTCATTGAGATGTCATGTTTCAGTTTCCAACAGACCTGCTTTATTCAGAGGTTGTCTGCTATATCACACGAAAGGATTTTTACTCTAATGAGAATACGGTGTGTGAGAAACACTTCAACGACACGATTCGAAACCAGTCGACGCAGCCGTGAAAGTAGACGGGGAGAGTAGATATCGCAAATTTTCAGTAGAAACGATTGAAATCCCACGGACATTCCTTCCTTGCTGTGTTCCCAG